>JAWPHD010005167.1:0-169316 GCA_037043455.1 Cyrtodaria siliqua
CCAAGTTTGTTCAAATGGTGACCCTGGGGTCAAATTTAACCCCGCCCCGTGGGTCACAGTTTTACATAGACTTATATAGGAAACACATTAAAGTGTTCTTTACTGGAATTACAAGAGCTATAGGTTTTTTTTTTTTTTGCATTTACTATACTCTTATGGTCCTTTACCAAGTTTGTTCAAATGGTAACCGTGGGGTCACATTTTGCCATGCCCCAAGGGACATGTTTTACATAGATTTGTATAGGGAAAATCTAAAAAAATCTTCTTCTGAAACCACAAAGCTCTTATATTACATGTAGCCCTGGGGTCACATTTGGTGTTACACTTTAGCACCTTCATTTTGTATTTGATATTTACCAAACTTTGTCAGTGTCTTTATATCAGTGTTGTTAACACAACAGAGCCCACATTTCTTGAACAATCTTAACCAAACTTGCACAGATTGTATATGACCATAAGATTTCGACAAAAATTGATAATGTGCCAGTACTCAGGTGATTGATTTAGGGCCATCTTGGCCCTCTTGTTATCCTTCCCCTGGCTTGGGTGGCTTGATATCAGGTAAGGTAATGTGTCGATGAGTTATATAACAACAGTTCTCTCACTGTCAAGTGCATTTTAGGCGGGGGTGGGGTGGGGGTGGTGTGGGGGGGGGGGGGGGGGGGGGGGACCTCAGGTTTCTGAATTACCTGTACCAAGTAGACAGTTTGTCTTGCCTTGCGCTGGTGGTGAGGGCGATGACTGCAATGAGCATTTACTCACCAGATTCAAAATGAATGAGTAAAAGGAACTCGTTAAAGAGAAAACATTTTTTTGAATAGTTCATGCTTTTAAAATGGATAGGAATTAATACATTAATTGTAAAAGAAACAACTATTCTGATTAAATGGAAGTTAAGTAAAAACAAAAGGAACACTGTATGACCATAATAGTAGACACATGTTTGGAACAATTTTCATACAATCTATGTGATTGTATTGTGTACAATCTAATACAATCTTTTCATATATATGTGAGTGCAAGGAACAATAACTTAACTCTGCGTGGAGATTGTATCATGTAAATATGGAATAAACTGTTCTGCAGGACAATACAAACAAATATAATACTCGTGATTTTTAGCTTGACTGATCAGCAGAGCTTATGCCGTGGTGCGTCATCCGTCTGTCCGTCCGTCTGTAAACCTTTTTGTGCACTACTGCTCTGAAACTACTTGATATTGATTTTTTACCAAAATAACTGGCACGACATGTAGTTTTGTCCTAACCAAAGTTCATTTTGATTGAAAGTCAAACACGGCTGCCAGCGGCCATCTTTGTTTACATAGAGATATATAGGAAAAAACTTGTGGCGACTACTCTGAAACTACTAGATGGAATTTCATGAAACTTGCAGGAATGTTTGCTCTTATTGTCTAGTTGATCCTTGCAAAAAGTCAGGTCGGTAGGAAATTCAAGATGGCCACCACTGCTAAAAATAGATAAAAAAAAAAAAAGCGACTGTGGCGGATACTTCTCAAAAGCCATAAGTGGTATTGATTTGGAACCTTTACTAAATGACTCATGAGATGTAGTTGGTCCTAAACAAAATGACCGCCAGCAACCATCTTTTTTTACAGAGTGCATGATATAGGAAAAACTTGTGGCGACTACTTCTCTGAAAGTGATGTCGGTTTGGTACCTTTACCAAAATGACTTTCAAAGAATTTTACAGGAATGTTGGTCTTGATGTCCAGTTAGTCCCAAGTAAAAATCGTTGGCCGTAAATTCAAGATGGCTGCCACAGCAACATTCCTATATTCCTAAATATTATGATTTATTATGCAACATTACCTATGCAACATTATAATCTCATTGAGTTTTATCCTAATGTTAAAAATTATATTCTTTTCCAACTGATAAAAATGTCATAACGGCATCTCCGTGGCCGAATGGTTAAGGACATTGCGTTTTAAACCTTTACCTCTCACCGCTGCAGTTCGAATCCCACTGGAAACTCAACTTGTAAGTGAGGAAGTGTCGATTCTTATGGATGACAAAAGATGTACAGTAATGGTTCTACCCAGTAAAAGTGGGTGGTCTGCCTCCACCACAAAAAATGGACCGTCATATATAACATTACCATGATTACATGTGTTGAAAATGATGTAAAACACCATACAAACAAAAACGTGTTGGTCTTATTTCCATAAAACTTCACAGGTTCCATGGCTGATCTGGCTATCAAAATCTGTCAGTAGAGCTTCAAGGTCATTGACCTCTTGTTAAAAGTTATGGATATTTGTAATAAATAAGTTGATGAGTAATGATACTCACAATTTTAAAAAAACTGAGTTTTTTTTTAAAGAAGTATGAGTAACAATTACATACTCAAAAATTCAGCTTATCTACACCTCTGCAGTTATAGTAAAGTTTTGCATTAAGGGTTTTCACAATACAATATTGTCAACATTGCTTACTCAAATTCAGTCTTTGCACGATGTCTTCAGTTTCATCAGCCCACACACAGTCATGTAACTCTATATTGCATTTTTAGCAAAATGGTATTTTTTTCCTTCAGCATCTAATTTCTTGGATAGCAAGCACTTATTGCCAGCATGAGAACTTCCTTGTAGTAATTTTAATTGCATTTTTCCATTAGAATGTCCAGGAATTGGGCTCAAGTTTTATTTATTTCCAAATTGCTGTCTGTTCACACTGTTTCTATGGTTTACCAGAATACTTCTTGTAATTGCATATATACATGTAAGGTTACTGGTATGTTTTAACCATAACATAACGAGAGGTTGTTTGTATCCTGCCAGATTTAATTACTACACTTTCCATAGACAGGTGTAGGAGAAGTTTATATTTCATATAGCAGAAATACATCAGGAATAATGTACATGTATCTCAGACAGGCTAAACTTGTCTCTCTGTTAAAGAGTGGTTGTTGTTATATTTAATGGTGTCTTTTTGGAGTTTTGTGGTGACCTCTGAGGTATGAAGAATTTTGAAACTTAGCTATACTTTAGGGTTGGATCTATCTCATTTTACTGCTACTATTATAAGCATCTCTATTTACTGCGGCAGGTTTATGGGCATGAATGCTATGCAGCATTACAAAAAAAAAAATGCTTTTCCAAAAAACTTTGATACACACAGCTTATCAAGCTCAGAAGTTCTTCACTGAATAGCAAGGTGGAATTTGAACCGGATGATCTGGTTCTAGGGCAAAAAATACCCGTCTGCGAACGGCGAGACGATTTTTGATATGCGCCGTCCTCCAACATGTATTTGACTCTTTCCGCAGAGATTCTTTGCGCTAGACATAAACAGTCCATTAAAACCAATACACTGAATTGTGTAAGTGTACAACTTACCTAAAGTAAAGAATAAGCATTTGTTATCCACAAAAAAAATGTTGATATGAAATACAAATTAGTTTAAATCTAGGTACTATGCATTGAACGGCAAAACACAGGTGTCAGTGCAGTGACCTCATACACAGTGGTCGAAATTAGCACAAACCCGCAAGCCCGAGACTGGTAAAATGCCTGCCGGGCTTGTCCAATATTCAAGAACACAAGCCCGACGGGCTTGTTAATTTGCCGGTAGTAATACCCATAAAAATTCATAAAATAGTCACAGCTAGACTGTCAGTCATAATATCCTCGAGTTTGTTTTGAAGTGCACTGTTTACGATATTGTAGAGATTGAAATAAACATTACCATGATCAAATTTGATAAATGTTACTATTATGTTAGGCCCATATAGTGAGTATACTGGTGTTTTTTCAATTTTTGACATACTTTTTTCCGGGCTTGTTCGTTTTTATCCGGGCTTGTTCAAAATCAAAAAATACAAGCCCAAAGTTTGAAATCATAATTTCGATGACTGCAAACAAGAAACATATGCGCACAGTCTGAAATTATCCGCACGGTTTTCGGTCAAACATCACGGAGTGCATCTATAAACATCCGTATGTAAAAAAAGCACCCCTGACGTCAAATAAATGAGACTAATCCGGGTTCAAGTCTCACCAGTGCCACTGAGTTTCGCCTGTGGGTTCTCATCCTGTGGGTTCTCATCCTGTGGGTTCTTTACCTGCATGATCAGCATGACATGATTTAGCTCAACCAAAATTCTTCTCAATTCTCAGTCATCTGTGAAGGGTTTTCAAAAGCAATTCCCCAGGTAATTTGGGTAACTCTTGTTGATTTTCCATCTTACTTTTTGTTTCTAAATGCTGCCAACTTTGTGTACTTCAGGTTAACAAGCGAGTGTTGAAGACGGCCCCTAAACGTGAAATGGATCCCCGCGAGTTGTTGTTGGCGGAGATCTGTGAACCTCATTCACTCAAACCGGTTAGACAGGGCAAACTTGTTGGTATGTATATCATTTAATATATTATCATCACAGACACATAGGGAGGAAGTCGATTTGTGTATAAAGGCACATTGTGTCCCTTGTAGACTGTTAAGCCCAGGAAATTGTCCCTCAGTTTTCCGATGACAAATGTGGGACTATAGTAAGACTTATTGTTTCGGGCGCTTGTTTCAGCTTGGATGCGGTAGCCGTTTCTCATGCTCCCTCTCCTGAATCGTACCCTGATTCCCCGTTACCCGTGAAAACCATGGTAGGCATATCACGTACCATCGAAAGTTGATAGGGCAGACATTTGAAAGAGAGGTCGCCGGCACGAGGCCGTGCGATCAGCACAAAGTTGTTCAGAGTCACCAAGTGAACAGTTCAGCCAAAATTCATCTACTACCTAAATAGTGGTAAATAAAATTACCATACTTTTTAAAATTGGCTGAGAAATAAAAATTGTATGCGCGAAAGCTGTTTTTGATAGGGCATTTTCAATGCAAAATTCTGCTGCATGAACAATAATGTCTTTAAATTGTTGGATATTCGTGAATTAAGACACCCTGAAAGTTCAGTAGCAAAATATAAAGGCTAACTGAAGTTATTTGAAATTTCTTAATTTTCTGCTGTCCCACAAACAAGGAATTTACATGGGAACTTTAAATTGTTGGATATTCATGAATTAAGATACCCTGAAAGTTCAGTAGCAAAATATGAAGGCTTACTGAAGTTATTTGAAATTTCTTAATTTTCTCCTTGGCGGCAACAAGGAATTTCTATCAAAAATCGTTTGGGCTGTAAAATATTTATTTCTCAACCAATTTTCAAAACTAAGGTATTTTTATTTACAACTAATAGAACCAGTTCTAATGATACACAATTAATGAATGTTATATTTACATTGCTCAAGCTACTGCAGAAAAACCTTTGGCTGAATCAAGCGCCCCGAACAATAGGCTTTGTGCTTGAGTAGTTACTTTCATCATCCGAAAGTTTTCGAACATTTTGAGTCACAATTTTTAACATTTATTTACTAAGCATGCATCATTATGAACACAACACCTCACCTGAGTTTGATTTTGAGATACATGTATCAAAGTCCGAAATGGCCACCAAAGGAAGCATGTTGAAAACTATTGTTCTTTAAAGACTCAATATATTGACTAAATTTTGATTCCCGTGTCAATATCCAAGATGACTGTCTGCCAAAAGCAGTAAAACAAACTGGGGAGAGCTGCTTTTTTTTTTCTTCAAATGTTCAATGACACCCAGCCAATACTAGTGCAGCCTTTCTATCTTTCACACAAAAACGTATTGACTTAGTTTTATTTCCGACGTTCATAGAAGACATGAAATCAGTAGAATATTTCCAAAAGATTGGAAACATATTTAATGTAGTTTTGCCTTTAAGCAGTTCTTCAACAATTCTGACCATTTCAGTAGGAGTCCGGCAACATAAGCCAGACTATGGTTATGACATTTCCACAGATGAAGACAGTCCAAAACCAGTGAGAAAAGTTATAAAACCAGTGGCAGCTTTTCAGGTTAGTATTGCATCTGGAGCCATGTAATGTTTATGCACATAAAAAATCTGCATTTTCGTATCCAAGATTTTGTTTCTGTTAAAGGTTGTTTTTGCTGTTTTATTAACAGTGTTTACTTTGATCTTATAATGTATGCAACTTTTGTTATTACTTCATTGCTTGATTTTATTTAATTTTTGTTGCATGTTTATTAAGTATTTAGTTGTATAATTAATACATTGCATCTTTAAATATCAAAATTGAGCTACGTGTATTTCTTTTCTTCTTTTTTTTCGAGATTTAAGTCGCCTTTTATTTTTTTAATCTTTCATTAAAAGTAAATCTGCATGTAATAACATACAACAATCAGACACGTTATTATTTGCTCACAGAAACTGATAAAACATGAAATTTGAATGATGTAGAACAGGATGAATCGGTGCATGCTACACCACTGGAGATAATAGAGTTTACATTACTCTCGTTGAAATTCCATTGATATTGGTTGCGCAGTGCTTCTTGTTTTAAGGAGAGTTCAAAGACATTTTGGGCAGAGTTCATTCAATGAATAAAATATGCATAGAACAAAAAAAATATTGCTACTTCTCGCACCTGTCAAAAAATGATGCTAGTTCATGGTAAAGTAAACGCAATTATTGCCATTGGTGTACGATAGGAATAATTACAAATAAACTGTATACATAATAATATTAGGTTAAAACTGAGCCTCAGGGGTAAGTAGATTTGAGTAGTGGTACCCTACTGACCCCCACATGATTTGATAAGCCCTAGTACGGGGAAGATGGGTTCAGGCTAGCCCCAGTATCCCTGAAACACATCCCTGTAATATAGCTTGTACATTGGTCAGTTATATTTTGTCAACATTATTTTTTGGTACAAAACAGTTTTAGAAAAGAAAAAAAAGTATTTAATCATAAAAGTAAATTTATTTCATAAAATTAAATGAAACTTTGATGCATAATGTTTATTGTATCATGTGTATCAAAAGTAAAAAAAAATATAAAAAAAACGTTTGTGCATATTTTATTTCAAAGGTTGTAACATCCTTGTGTGAAGAATAAAATACAAGATATGATTGACCAAACTGGGCATCCATAGTTACACGTCATGTTTGATGATTAGTGACCCCATTACATAGTAGTTTACAGGCAAATAAACTGCCGTCATCAGCATTATCATCATTATCGAAAAATAGTGTACATTATTTCTGATGGTAAACTTCTTAACCTTGGTCCATGTAGCCGTTCTTTAACATTCAATAGCCTTTTATGACATTGCTTCTAAATTTTATTCTATTTTAGAATTTTACTTCTTACAAGTTACGGAAATAGTGCATGCCAGTTATGACCCTTTCAGCCATACATGCTATATATACTGAAAGAAATAAGTTTAGCAAGTAAATAGCATGGTAAATCCCATTGCTCATATTCTAGACTATGCGTGGCAGAGGTCCTGAACAATATAATTGACATAATTATGGATTACGTACAGGGCATTGTTTTCAAACGTTATCTGCGAAAAAAATATCAAAATGTTTAAATTTACCAGCTTATAATGCAGATATTATAATTTCGTTCTTATTTCAATGTAAAGGGAGGTAATTTCACAAATGGTAAACTTTGGTTTCCTATATCTTTATAATGGCAAGGTTATTGTCAATTGATTTTGCATTTTTTATAACTTGAGACCCAGAACAATTATTTATTAAAGTTTAATCAAGCTCTTTACCATATTTGTATTTTTTAAATGTGAAAGATGGTGTTTTAACTAAATGGGAGATAACTCTTGATACTTACATTGGAACACAAATAACAGATGAAAAAGAATATCACCCTATGTCATTCCAATGTTTTCAAGTACTTCACATTATGAAATTACAAATATTTATTTAAGCTAGATATCCATATTTACTTAACTTATTTATTTCAGTATATGTCATTTATGCCCCGTCAGCCATACATGCTATACAGTCGATTCTGTCTAATCGCATATCGGTTAATTGCATATTTCGGTTTATTGCATAAAGTTTTGAAACACAAAACCATTCATATTCTTTTGCATGTAAAAAACCCTGTATAATCGCATAGGTTTTTGTAATTGCATTACGAATATCTGGCTATTTGCATACTGAAAGTCAAATTTACCTGTATTTTTCAACTGCTAATTGATTGACGTGATCACAGAGATAAGGCTGAGGCAAATTGAATGATAAAAGATGCTAATTAGGTCAGCGACTGGCCGATAGAAAGTTTGTGCTGCTTCCGTAAAACTTACACGGCATGACGATCGCTCACCAATTAGCATACACGATTTAATGATAAGTTACGCTGTACTGTAAAGCTATGTGTTGTTAATTATTTATTGCTCTCAGTCTGCCAGTGTCAGTAGAGATGCATATGACTGAGTAGCTCATAGAGGGTACTTAATAAATAAAAAAATAAAATAAGCTTTCATGTTATTATCACGGCTGTGTAATTCACGCGGCAAACCATAGCAAAGCGACGCAGGTTGAAAGAAAACAAATATTTGCATATTGTAAATTAAAACATAAATGTTGCATAAATCTATCAAATAACAGTAAACACAAAACGGATATGCACAATATTAATCGTATCAAACATCTTACATAGAATAACTCGCTTTTATGGAGTTTCTATGTAAGTATTAACAGAACAGTAAAACGGAAGTAGAAACCTGCATCACTACATGTACAAAATGTTCAAAATCGGCTATTCGAATTCTTTGGTTAATCGCATATATTTTCTTGACAAACGAGTTATGCAAATAACCGAAATCAACTGTATATGTCAATTATGACTCTGTCAGCCATACATGCTATATAGGTCAATTATGACCCTGTCATTCATATATACCAATTATGACTCTGTCAGCCATACATGCTATATAGGTCAATTATGACCCTGTCATTCATATATACCAATTATGACTCTGTCAGCCATACATGCTATATAGGTCAATTATGACCCTGTCATTCATATATACCAATTATGACTCTGTCAGCCATACATGCTATATAGGTCAATTATGACCCTGTCATTCATATATACCAATTATGACTCTGTCAACCATTCATGCTATAAACCAATTATGACTCTGTCAACCATACATGCTTTATAGCAATTACGACCCTGTCATCATACATGCTATATATCAATTATATCCCTGTCAGCCATACATTGTCACTTATTACCCTATCAATCATATGCCAATTAGGACCCTGTCAACCGTACATGCCATATGCCAATTATGACCTTGTCAACCATACGTGCCACATACCAATTACGACCTTTTCTAAGGCGATTTTTTTTCTTACCCATAGAATCAGCCATCTTTTCCACAAATAAGTATGAAATAGTTTTGCACTGTACAATAAATGTTGGCAGTGACGATTGCCATTTTGCCACTGGAATCTTTACTGCCCCATAGCTTCTCTAGTTAGACATTCATAGTTTTATAAATAATTTTTACATATTTACTTTCTTTTTGCATAGTTCTCCTTCATTTAGATCATCTTCTCCATACCATTCCTTATATTTTGTAAGTGAACTTACAACATAGTATATACTTGTATAAAACTATTACTTCCAACCTACTGATATAACTTAGTATGCATATCTATTTAATATATTTATTATTTTTAAACTTTTTATTAACATAACATCCTAAATCACTATTCTACTGAAAAATCGACTAATGGAAGACCAGTTTGTTACAATTATACCCATAATTCAGAGTGATCGTTTTGTTTTACCTAATATGTTGTTTGTCACAAACCTTTATTAAGAGTTTACATTGCAGATTGTTCAGTTATAGGAATATGAAGTATACATAATAATACTTACCAGTATATCGTTTAAAAAAAACAACACATTAATTGTCTCTGTATATAAAAATATGAGAACAGGTTATTATGTTCACTTGATGTATTATGAACATGAGTTTTAGGGCTGGTTGTACTGGGGGTAAATTCCTCGTGAAAGGTTTGAAGTATAAGACTATAAATACAGAACTTTGTTATTAATTTCAAGCTGCTGCTGATGGGAAACCGTAAATATCAATTATGAAAATATAATTCTTTGTATCACAGGTATCGACGGACGACTCCGAATTCTCGGAATCCGATGAGGAAGGTCGCCACCACATACATGCTCCAGTTATGTCCCCTTTGTCACCAGTGTCTCCTGTAGAAGATCCGATTTCATGGAAACGTGCAGGTATAGTAGCCAGTGTCCTGTGTATGGTGCAGGTATAGTAGCCAGTGTCCTGTGTATGGTGCAGGTATAGTAGCCAGTGTCCTGTGTATGGTGCAGGTATAGTAGCCAGTGTCCTGTGTATGAAACATGCAGGTATAGTAGCCAGTGTCCTGTGTATGAAACGTGCAGGTATAGTAGCCAGTGTCCTGTGTATGAAACGTGCAGGTATAGTAGCCAGTGTCCTGTGTATGAAACGTGCAGGTATAGTAGCCAGTGTCCTGTGTATGAAACGTGCAGGTATAGTAGCCAGTGTCCTGTGTATGAAACGTGCAGGTATAGTAGCCAGTGTCCTGTGTATGAAACGTGCAGGTATAGAAGCCAGTGTCCTGTGTATGTAGTCAATCGGAAGAATATAGGACTGCTGTTAGAAGAAATCCATGCCTTTAAAGAAGTACAATAATTTATATAAAGAACAGTTGTAATATAAATAATAGGGTAACACATACGGTATAGAGGATATGTGTTGGTTTTGAGTAAAATACAGCGTTACCTGCTGAATCCGGGCACGGACCTATCCGAATTCCTGTCTATACCAACCTTCCTCTACAGTCCCGTTTTCTTCCTTATATATTTCTATTAAACGCCAGCATTCAGTAAAGTCCACCGTCACTATGTATACACTGTAGCCAGTTAGTATTTCGTCTGCTTTCAGCATTCTGACCAATCACTGATCTTATTTTTACAGGTACAGCTATTAATAGATGCACCGAATTCAAAATTTAACAGTTAGGAATAAAAGTTTTGTTCTAGAAAGTATGGAAAATAAATACATTATATAATTATTTTGATATATCTGTATAGAGTAATGTTTAATGTATTTACATGCCAAATTGTATGGTTTGAAAATGCTTTATTATTTAGAAATTGTGATTGAACCTCTCTGAGCAGCATAATGCATGAAATGATCAGAAAAGTTACTCTGGGGCCATTTTGTTTTTTTATGCTCAACCCTGGCCTTTAAGCAAAACTTGTATACCGGTAATGCGAATACTGTCTATCCCGACCAAGCAGAACAGTCCTAAAACAACATTTTGTATACAAAAACATGTATCCAGTCCTATCTGCTAAATGTGTTGTTGACTTGCTAAATTATAATTAACGGAATGGTCAATTTAGTCACAAAAGGATGACCGTGGTTTCGTCCCCAGGTTATTAATTACACTGTATTGTTAATGTGTTTGACAAATAATGAGGTGTGCGAATTTTGAGCAATACAATGCAAATGCATGTAGATACCTGTACACTTCTCACTTTGACTTTGTCTGTGGAAATGGCAACTCCTGTCAAAAAACTACCTCTTAGCGGGGATATGTTATCACCATCACCAAAGCGAAAATATGTTGAAAAACAAATGAACTCATAAGTATTGCAGAAGAATGCATATTAACAGAAAAAATCTAACTTAAACAAACAAAACTGGAAAAAAATTAAATAAGTGTCGCATACATAATCACAGTAGCGTACATTGTATGCTTATGCTTAGTTTGGTAAATATTACGCATGTGTGAAATAAATGAAAACCCGGCGTTGGCGATTGAGATTGAGGCAATGTTCATCTTCTCTTTATCAATGAAAGTTATGATTCAGCAGGTAACACTGTATAGAATATATGTTCATCAAGAAGTTATATTTTCATGTGTGATTTAGCATGATTTTTTTTTTATTAATAAAGGTGATGTGGTCAATGTCTGTAACATATATGATTTTTATGCTCCCCGAAGGGCGATATGATTTTTTGTGCTCCCCGAAGGGCTAGCATATAGTTGCCGCTTTGTTCGGACATCTTGTGTCCGTGCGTCTGTCAACTTTCTTGTCCGGACCATAACTCGAAAAGAATTAAAATCTTGGAACATTGATAGAGGGCAAGGAGAGGAAGTGCAGAGTGCAAGAATTATAACTCTGTCATCATTCACATTAGAGTTATTGCCCTTTGTAATTTTATACTTAGAATTGTTGTACTACTGATGGCACTGCAATGGAACTTCACATAATGATAGAGGGCAATGAGACGAAATGCAGAGTGCAGGAAACATAACTCTGTCATGTCATTCAAATTAGAGTTATTGTCCTTTGTAACTGTATACTTTTTGTCCGGAGCATATCTTCAAAACTACTGATGAGACTGCAATGAAACTTCACACAAGAACCGTATCTTTGTCATCATTCAAATTAGAGTTATTGCCCTTTGTAATTTTATACTTAGATATTTTATCCGGAGCATAAACTACTAATGGAACTGCCAATTGAAAACTGCTGGGTGATACAAGGCCATATGATAAGTTGAGGATACATTTGGGGAGCATTCATCCGTTCTACTGATTTTCTTGTATTAAAGTTATTATACAGTTTTAACAACATTTATCTTTAATTTCAGTTTTGGCTAAATATTCTTTTTCAGTTGCATAATTTCAAAAAATTCAGTGACTGTTGAGAGTTGCGATGACATTCACATTACGTCATATGCTATTTCAGTTTTGTATACACTTTCAGTTACCAAGGACTTAGTCTCCCAACCAAGCAGCTGTGAAAATTTGAACAGACGACACACAATAAGCGCCTGTGATATGAACAATGGAAAAAAGGTATCTGCAACTACCAAGCATGCACCTTTATTGGAGGAGGAGGGAGACACCACTCCAACCACAGAGAGTTTTGTTCGTGGACATGTTTCCCGGAAACCCACTAAACTTGTATCATATCGCCAAAAGCATGGAGAGAAAATGCATGTGAATGATCGTGATCAAAATGTGCCTCAGTCACCAGTTAATCGTGATGAACATCGTTCGAAATCCCCGCTAGAGCATGCTGGTCATTGTGTTTTGTCTAAATCGCATGGAAACCTTATAAACGATGTTGTAGTGAAACAAAACAATACACATAGTCATTTGCATGATCTGTCGTCTAGTGAAATGTCTCGTAAATTATCCCGTTCTGTTAGTTCAGTTTCAGTACCTCATCCACATAGGTCTGTGTCACCCAGTGGTCAGAGGGTCCAGCAAGTCGGAAGGTCAGAATCTCCAGTCAGGCATTTGTCCAGATCAGAAACATTTACATATAGCGTCCCCCAAAATTCTCGCAATTGTCTTCATGCTGAAACCCATGTATCTGCCCGCTGTGATTCTCCGCAAACGCGCCAAATGGTGCGCTCAGATACTTTCCCTCCTCCGAGATCAGAATCACCTCACTCTTCCCTAAGAAATGAATCTCCACGTAGACACTCAGTTCAGATTGCACGTGATGTTGTGCGAGACAGTGCATGCTTGTCTCATAGTGTTTCAGAAAATAAACTTTGCCGTCACTCAGTTCAGCATGCACATAGTAACTCTTCCGAAGTGAGGTCAGTAAGAAGCACGACACAGACAGCTGTACGGAGGCACTCTAGCTGTGTAGGCGCACGGGCACGTGAATCTCAGCCAGTTGTTAGATCTCGGGTGAGAAGCACGACACAGACCATTGTTCGGAGGCATGCTAGCAGTGTAGATGCACGTGAATCTCCAACTCAGGTCCCTGTACAAAGGCAGGCTAGCAGTGTAGATGCACGTGAATCTCCAACTCAGGTCTCTGTACAAAGGCAGGCTAGCAGTGTAGATGCACGTGAATCTCCGACTCAGATCACTGTACGAAGACAGGCTAGCAGGGTAGGTGCACGTGAATCCCAGACAAAAATCACTGTTCGAAGACAGGTTAGCAGTGTAGAGGCACGTGAATCTCAGTCAAAGCATGATCGTTGTCAGTCACCATGTCGTAAACAATCTGTGATAGCGGAACGCTCCGAATCTCCATGTCGTCATGGTAACAGATCACGATCTCAGTCGCCATGCCGTCTTGTTTCTAGTTCGGCTTCAGTTAGCACAGATCAAAATTTGAGATCATCATGTTCTTCTTTGCAGGAAAGTGCTTCTACTGTGCATGCACAACAAGAACAGGTTGTGAATTCTTTCTCAGACTCGGTGCCATCTCAAAAACAAAAGCCTAGCATTGTTAGTGCAAGATCTAGGACTGGAATCAAGCCAAATCCTGTCTCATCATCATTAAAAGAGGAAGAGGAAAGACATTTTGCATTCATTGAACGTTCAGCAAGCGTAAGAGTGGTTCAAGATCGCGAACGACCAACTAGTGAGACAATTTTACGAAGGCCGGTTGGTTCTCGTATTGCTCGTGCAGTTTCTGCAAGAACTCAACCTGAGAGAAGATCCGTCTTGTCAAATGAAAGTCATGTAAATAGCAAACAAGAAGTGCCAAAGAGTCAGTTTGAAAAAGAAGATCAAAAGGAAAGTAGTGAAATCGAATCAAAACCAAGGCGTGAAATCAAATTATCGCGGCAATCTGCAATAAGAACAGGAAGATCTGATTTAAGATCAAATGTATTAACTCAGTCAGTGTCTGAAGACACCGAGTCAAAACCATCAGTGCAGCAAAGTGAATCTCGGACTAGGCGGGTAGGTGTTGTTTTCCAAGAGGATGAAGTTCCAGAGAAAGACTTAAACAATACATTAAGTTCACAAAAAGAAGAGTTAAAAATTGAAGACTCCTCTCTAACCACGGAGACATCAGCAGAAAAGCAAGTTACGCCCAGACGACACGAGTTTAAACAAGTGAGACCTATACTTAGGTCAAGGTCAGAAGTACGTCCAAGATCCGTGTTATCAAAACCTTTCAAAGTGTCGCATGATTTAGATTTACCAATAGATTATGAAACTAATAATTTAGAAAATAAAAATAAAAAACAATTGAGATTGTCGTCTGCTGAAATCAAAGAGAGAAGAGATAAAGAAATGCATACTTTGGGTGATGGAGATCGTGAAGCAGTCGCAATGGAAGGGGATATTCCCGACATAATTAAGACCGCCCACTCGCAACTCCAAGTGATGGATCTGCTGCATGTAAGTTGGAAATCGGAATGTCCGAGAAGGGATGCTACTAATCAGTCTTCTCACACACCCTGCTCTGACTGTCGTTCCTTGCCTGTGAGTACCTAGAGCTAACATAACCACTTTTACTACGCTATACTGACTGTCCGGATTATATGAGTCATTTAGTTTTGTTTCATTGTATAATATGGACTATTCCATTGTATAATATGGACTATTCCATTGTATAATATGGACTACTCCATTGTTTAATACTTATGGACTATTCCACTGTATAAAATGGACTCCTCCATTGTAGAATGTTGAATGTTCCAATGTATAATATGGACTATTTCATTGTATAATGTGGACTATTTCATTGTATAATATGGATTATTCCATTGTATAAATTTGACTATTTCATGTGGACTATTTCATTATATAAAATGGACATATATTGGTAATGTTGCGTTAATACCTTTGTGTAATCCGGACAGTTTTATTATAGCGTATTAACCTTGCTAACCAGGGTTTCCATCAGTATTAGGAGGGACTTGTACTCTGGGGATGACAGGTGATTGGTAACTTGGAGTTACTGATCTCTGAGTACCTCTAGTGAGGTTAGATTTAGTTTAAAATTTAACAATTACAAACATCTCTGAAAAGAATGCTTTTTTAAGCTAGCATGTTTCTAAATTTATTTTTATGTTACAAGGTGTAGGATTAAGTAAGAATTCTTTTTTTTTAAATAAGTGTTTGAATTAAAAGTAAAATAAGCATAAATATTCAAACGCTATATATGAGTAGACACGTTTGGCCACCAGTAAGCTAGTTAAGTGCTAGAAATGATACATTACTGATGGCTTCTGTTGATCTATCTTGCAAGAAAATCTGTATTAAGAAACCTTGAATTTGATTGTGTGTAGCAAGACTGATGGGAAGTCCTGGTTAGGTCTAATTTAGAGGCTGATAGCAATCAATACCATTGATACGCCATTGTCATCATCACATTTTGTGTCTTTTTATTTCAATAATATTAATAATTCTGTGTTAAAAATAATAAAACTCGACCCATTGTCACTTTATACTAATGATGTCCAGTCGTGAATATGCATGAGACTTTAGACAAAAGACTGTGCCTCAGTTTCACCTTAACACTCAGTCATTCTACTACTGTATAGACAGTAGCTACTGTTTTCCATATCAATCATAATGAGTAAATTTAGAGCATAAGGGAATTTACTCTGCATACTTATATGCTCACTGTGTGCAGAGTTATTCTTTGAAGTTTAGGGCAAACACAATTGTCATTAGCAAGAAGCTATTAGTTTGAAAGTGGATAATGTTAGAATGGTTACAAAGCATGGCTCTGTGTTAGAATGGTTATATACTGTTGCTCTGTGTTATAATGATTAACTAACGTGGCTCTGTTTTAGAATGGTTAGCATGGCTCTGTGATAGAATTATTACAAAACATGGCTCTGTGTTAGAGTGTTACCGAACATGGCTCTGTGTTAGAGTGTTACCGAACATGGCTTTGTGTTAAGAGTGTTACTGAACATGGCTCTGTGTTAGAGTTACCAACTTACCTAATATGGCTCTGCGCTAGAATGGTTCACTACAATGGCTCAGTGTTAGAATGGAATGGTTACCTGGCATGACTGTGTAAAATGGTTTCCTAGCATGTGTGTGTTAGACTGGTTCCCTAACATGGCCTATTCAGAGTGGTTCCCAAATATGGATCTATGTTAGAATGGTTCCCTAACATGGCTCTATGTTAGACTGGTTCTCTAAAATGGATCTGTGTTAGAATGGTTCCCTAACACAGCTGTGTAAGAATGGTTCCCTACCATGACTCTGTGTTAGAATAGTTCCCTGACATGGCCCTATTCAAACTGGTTCCCGAACATGTTAGAATTGTTCCCTTACATGGCTCTATGTTTGACTGGTTCTCTAACATGGATCAGTGTTAGAATGGTTCCCTAACATGACTCTTTGTTAGAATGGTTCCCTAACATGGATCTGTGTTAGAATAATTCAATAATATGGCTCTGTGTTAGAATGGTTCCCTAATATGACTTTGTGTTTAGAATGGTATGGAACATATCGTTTTCAAAACTAATGTATTGATTGCCATCAGTCTTATACCTGCATTTTGCTAGATTTGTTTGATAACTAGAACGGTTCAACTGAAAATAATTATGTTCAAATAAAATACCATTAACCCTTAACCCGCTAAGCACAACTCTAATAGCCTTTTTGCATCCATTGTAAACCCAGATCAGCCCAAAACACCCCTTTGTCACATAAATGGAATGGTCTTAATTCAAAGAAAGAACAGTCCATTATATATATGTAGCGGGTTAAGGGTTAAGAAGCTAAATCTGCTGCACATTTTGTTTAATAAGTTATTACTAACATGTTGGATACAGTTCTCTATGAACATGTTGAATACAGTTCTCTATGAACATGTTGTTGTTGTTTTTAATTTCAAATGGTATCTCTGTCAGACCTATAATACAGTTATATCATTCTTATATAATGATGTAAAAAAAACAACATATATATATAGAGGATCTTAAACGAGTTCCCATTTCATATAAGATTTATGAAACGAGTTATGAATTATTTTAATTTTAACGAGCCTTTTGTCGACGTCAGACACACTTTAGCGCCAAAACGTCATAAAATATGTGACGTCGTAACGTCGCGTCTCACACATAACGTTGCGTATAAAAGAGTCCGTGTTTTACCTCTTTACAAAATAGCATTTTACGCCAACTTTTTAACAAACCAACAACAATGTTTTGTATCACGTGCATTATTTTTATAAGCTGTCACAAATAATAAGTTTATGACTCAGATCTGGGTGAATTTGTAATAAATAAAATAGTTTCAGTTAATAAACTTATTAAACTATTACACGTGTGTCATACAATAGAATATTAAATGGGTGTTTGACACTGCTAACAAGGGACGTTTTGTTATAAATATATTTATCATTCAGCAAAAGGGCTTGGTAGGTTTTGGACCAAAATTGGCTACTTCAAATTTGTGAAAATGAAGTTATGATCTATCAAAGGGTGTTAAAAACAGTTTGTTTTTGTTTTAATTTGAGCTTTTTTAATTGTTGTTTTAAAAAATGGCAACTGGGCATTTATCACTAAAATTTGAACTTGATTGGATTTCATGCTGATTTTCGTCAGAAACGTACATTGCCCTGGTTTTTGCTTTCTTTGAACCATGAGGGAGGACATTGTTGTGTAAGAAACGGGTCTCCTATATGTATCTTAACTTTAGATAATCCTTCAAATGTATAAGGTTTGGGTTTTTTCTGCATCATGTAGTGCTAGTATTTCTGTCTTCAGTTTAATTAGATTTTCTCCTTTCTAGAATGATATAGATATCCATTTCTTCAATGACTCATACATAGTAGTATAGCAGTTTTAGAGTAAAATGGAACTATTAACTTGTATGCCTTGAAAGAGGGTGCAGTAAGATGAATAGATAGATAGATAGATAGATTTTTTCATTTTTTTTGTTACCTTTTTCGAAGAAAATAAGTGATACATAGGGATCACTTTTTATGTCGTCTTGCGTTCATTGTTGTCTAACATCACAAAAAGTTAACATTGCCTACACTTTTTTTGTATTTTTTTATATTGCTTTATCTAAGTATCCATATATTCATTTTATGACAATAGTTATGTGATCTTTCCAATATATAAAGGTCAAGGTCACAGTAAGTTGTTGTTTTTGTTACAAAAACATGACATTGGATATAATTTTTTCATTCCTTTATATTTCTTTATCAAACTATCAATATATACACTTCATGACAATAGTGGAATTACCTTGCTAATATATAAAGGTCAAAGTCATAGTTAAGGTCAAATTCTAGGTTTAAAAGTTTGTTTTGGTCACAAAATCTTAACATTGTCTTATATAACTTCAGATATATTCACATTATAACAATACAGCACCAATATATAAAGGTCAAGTTCAAACGTAATTATTATTTTATCTGAAAATTTAATATAGCCTGTTCATGTCTTCACCAATCTTAAACTTTATCACAGTAGTCATGTATCATACATTCTGAAAAAGAAAAGGAAAAAAAGCAATGTATAGTTGCACACGTGTTCTGGAGAGCACCCATCTAGGATAGTATTTTGTTAAAACTAAAAAAATTGTTTCATTATTTTTGTTAATCTATATTTATTTATATATTTATATATGTAACCTATATCTGTTTATATTAATACAATACAGCATGTTACAGTATCAGAATCCAGAAGCTCAGTTCATAGTCCGAATATACCGCAGTTAAACAATTAGAGCAAATTATTCCAAAATCATTCCAACGTCCCAGTATACACAGGAAAATGTTGTGACATGTGCCACATATGTATTACCGGTACTTCATATGAAATTCTTATACCAGAAATACATAAAATATTTTTTAAAAAACAAATGGTAGAATATTTTAGAAAATGGTTTAACATCCATTTTTATTTTTAATATTTTATAGTAAAATATATTTTCATATGTATTACATGTGTTACTTTCATATGAAATGCATATGTATCACATTTGTAAAACATAATAATTTCATGCCTAGATATTTTTCCTGTGACACTAGGTGAGCGGCTCAGATTAGGAGCAAGAAGAGCAATCACTGAACACGGGTCTTTAAAGTCTCTTATGACATGTATGTTTAATATTATTGGGTTTGTATGTGGATATGTATGTTTAATATTATTGGGTTTGTATATGAAATAATCATGTATATCTGTGATGCAGCATAAATGGCAGAACCCTATCGAGTGTTTGTCCTTGACCTTGGAAGAGGTGACCCATATCCGTATCGTTCTGACCAGGGCAGAGCTGGAGGGACTGATCACAGACAATGAGTTGTATACACAAGTCAGCAAGGGAAAGGTAACATACATTACATTACTGTTGGCTTTGTTTTTACTACAAAAATAGCGCTATGGCACTGTGTTTGAAACCTTCTTGCCTGTCAACGCTGCGGGTTTAAATTCCGCTGGGAGCTGCACTTGTGAGAACGTGTCGGTTCTTACAGATGGCATGAGGAATACAGTACTGGTTCTACCCAGGAATAAGTGGGTGGTCTGCCTCCACCACTAAAAATCGACATAAAATGTGCTGAAAAAATAAAACACCAAACAAACAAACATAAAAAGTGCTGAAAGCTATGTTAACACACCAAACAAATACTACAAAAACAAACAATAATAATGTGCATAACGCACCACATCCTTCATATTTGCTTTCAAAAAGTGATTTTCTGAAGAATAACTTCGCCGCATTGTGATGATGTGGCGTAATATAAGGTTGTGATAAAGACATCTACTTTTGTGCTTGAGAAGGGGATTTCTTGCATACCGGACAAGGATATCCGTTATTTTAGTGGGGCTAGATATTTCCATCTCACCCTAGGGTCGAGATAAAATTAACGCGCGCACCAACATCCGGTATGCAGTAAAACATGCAAAAACATTAGTGGCTGGCGCCGTCAACGCACAACATTCTCTGATACGCAAGAAAAAGAATATCATGGGTATTCGGTTCAGATAGTGAATTCAAACCCTCAGTATAAGTTTTAATCGGAACCTCGGCAGAGCCTCGGTTCCGATAAAAACACATACCTCGGGTTGGAATTCCCTATCTTCACTGGATACAGATGAAAGATTAAATATTTGAATGAACAAGTCTCTTAAAGATCCCATTTAAATATGACAGGATTCAAGGCAAGTCTTCGACATGCTTGGATGATGGTCACTAATACATGCAATCTATCCTCAATGCATATAAAAGAACCAATGAAATCGATTTGACAGTAAAAGTGGGTTTAATCACAGACCTAACAGATTGGAAACTTCCTATCTGAACCAAGGTAGAAGCCAAAATATCATGTGGCACCTTAATTTTCCCTTCTAACTCCTCTCTCTAAAATGCATTGATTTTGATGTGAATACATTCAAAAGATTCACGAGGAATAGCAAAATGGGATTATACTAATTTATTTTTATTTTCAAAATAAGAAATTGTATAAAAAGATGGTTAAACTTAAAAAGCTGTTTAAACTTAAAAAGCTGTTTAAACTTAAAGATATCATCATTTTAGGCTTTCCCTGAAAAATCAAGCAATTGATGTAGTGAAATTTTCCTTCAGGAAAATACCATCATTAGAAAGCAAAATAAATTTGTGATGGGTTTTGACATAAAAGGAACGTATATGCATGAAACTCTTCATAATATGTATGTTTAAAGTCGGGCAATATTTTGTGAAATTTCCGCACTATGCCATCTGAAATTTAGGTACATTTAACAGTTTCCTATCTATTTGTAACATCTAAGGTCTGTTGGTTAATCCAGATTCTTTGTATCCTCTCACTCTCTCTGGAGCAGTTCTCAATAATTTGTTAAATTCTTTCTGATAAATGTAGTATAAATTAGTGAATCATTAATTTTTTGTTCTTCTTTCAGATATGTTTTACATGTAAGAAGACCAAGTTCTCCATATTCGGGCAGTGGGGTACAAAGTGTAAATTCTGTCAAAGAAATGTGTGCAATTACTGCTTAAGAAAGGTAAGCGTTAAATGTTGCACAGAGGAATCTGATCAGAACTGTAGATAATTGTTGACGTTAATGAGTATTTACTCATCAGATTAAAAAAGAATGAGTAACAAGAAACATGTTCAGAGTAAAGAAACTTGTTGAAATAGTTCACGCTTCCAAAATGACATGGTTATCTATTTATTACATTTTAAAAGAAACACTTATTCTGATTAAATAAATGTTAAGTAAAACAAAACACTAATAGCTATGGCCTTTGTTCTTAATACTGTTAAAAATGATTGTTTGACGATTTTCGATGGTTTCGGGCATATTAGCGCCATGATGAATTAGCGCTCGGCCATAGACTCAATTTAGATCCAGCGCTCTCGCTTGCTCCGCAGAATTTCGGCAATTTCCGATTATTCCTGATCATCCGATCGGCCATAAACGAAACAGCAGGGTCGATTGACTTCATTTGTTAAGCATACCTTCAGGCTGTCAACAAAATTGTTTTGTAAAACGGCGTTCCCATTTCTGAGTGAACACATCTTACAAACAAGACAAAACCAAACCATTGAAAATACGATTTAGACATTGTGAAAAATGTTGTCAGAACAGTAATTAACAGTCCCGTAAACTGCTGCTAGTGTATATTGATACAACGGTGTAAGCGAGTTAATCTGATAATAACCTCGGAAATTGCCGACGCTCGTTCTATAAACAGATATACTACACAACACGCCAGAATAACTAAACAGACGACTAATTTATGTAATGTGGTAATGTGGTAAAGCTTTATACAGTTAATTTAAGTGAGACATCATATTCTTTTGTTAACTGCAGTTTATATTGAACCAGTTCTCTTCTCGTTGAATTAGAAAATATTTAATGTAAAGAACTGCGAACTAAGTATAATCATTCACAATCGTTGTTGTGTGAAGGATTTTGGAGAAAATAGATGACTTTTGGTAAGAAATTCAACTTAAAAGCTACTATTAATGAACAGAAATCGATGCAATGTAAGAAACTTGGCAGTTTTGAATTAATTTGAGGTTTATCGTCGGAGAATAACATGAATATTGATGCTGGTCTCATTAATTGTATAACCACGCGACCTGCTGTACCAAGCTGTTTATTCCAGATGAACGTGCCAACTGAACATTTTGAGAAGATCCCTGTATATACACTCAGTCCCGTTCCAATCAGCCCAGAAGTGCTCGAGGCTCTCAGGGTGTACGAGAGGTAAACATTCAAGTTATACGATAAAGATATAAATTGTGAAATTGTATATGCTGTGCTTCATGCATGCTCTCAATTCATAGCCTCTGTAACTGTTGTTGAAACATGTTCTGTCTTTGGTTAAAATACTCCATAATTAGAAAATGTCGAACTCATTAAAGCAGAAACATGGAATTGTAGATTGCTTTCTTTTAATCATTATCTCAAATATTTCAATTTTGGCAGCATATACTTTGTTTAGGGTTCAGAACCCATCTTTATATCTTCCGAAATTATTCCTGTTTATAAAAAAGTTCTGCTTAATTTTGTAAATAATGTAGTGCTGTGCGGTTTTATCGGTTTATCGGTGTATTGTGATGCGTACCTTGATATTTTCTTACCATACCGGTTCATGCTGGTTTTCTCTACACGTGTTTTGATTATGAAAGTAAATCGGATTCTGCGGCTAAGATCTATTTTTAGCTCATCTATTCGAAGAATAAGAGAGCTTATGTAATCACCCCGGGGTCGGAGTCGGTGTCAGCGTTCCACATCAAGGTTTGCGTGTAAGCTGTGTTTACAAGTCTATATCTCTTACAATTCTTACCCTAGCACAACCAAATTTGGCCATGGGTTTCCTTATAGCATTATCTTAAGGGCTGCATAAGCAATTTTGGTTCCTGTAACCCATGGGTAGCACAACCAAATTTGGCCATTAGCTTCCTTTTAGCATTATCTTAAGGGCTGTTAAAGTAATTTTGGTACCTGTAACCCCTGGGCTCCCATGGAACCCAAATTCTGATAGCCCTTAAAATGTGTCTGTTTCACATCAAATTTTGCGTGTAAGCTGTGTTTACAGGTCTATATCTCTTACATTACTTGTCCTAGCTGATCTAAATTTTGGAATTGGTTTCCTTATAGTATGTTGTAAAGGGTTGGATAAGTAATTTTGTCTTCTGCAAATTCTGGGCTCCCATGGAACCCAAATTGTGATGGCCCATAAAAGGTGCAATAAAGGCAGATCTAGGTTTGCATGTAAGCATGTATATATCTATAATTTTGGTTTTGGATTTTTCATCTTATTCATACTTCACCGATATTGGGGCATGGGCTCCCCTCCCCTCCCCCCCACCCCACTACCACCGTCCTCCACATTTTTTTTTTACATATTTCTGTGTTGTTTCAGTCAATTTTTACACATATATGTTGCCACCCACTCCCGCCTCTCCCCCCGCTCCCCCACCCCCACTTGAATACCTATCTCCCCTCCACTCCCCCCCTCCCCCCTCCCCCCCCTCCCCCTGCCCGAAACTGGAATATTTTTATTTAATGTTTATTATTTTTTTACATATTTGTGTTGTTTTGGTAATTTCTTACATATAGCTTCTTTCACATATATGTTGCCCCCCCTTCAAAAAACTTCACAGGAATGTTGCTCTTGATGTCTAATTGATCCCAGAATTTTTTTAGGTCGGCCGGAAATTCAAAATGGCCACCATGGCTAAAAACAGATTTTTAAAAAAAAGTTTGTAGCGACTACTTCTTGAAAACTGTAAGTGTTATTGGTATTGGACTTTTTCTAAAATGATCTGTATGACATGATGTTGATCCTTGTCGAAAATCATTTTGATTCGACATTAAACATGGGCGCCAGTGGCCATCTTTGTTTACATATAGTTTGTATAGTAAAAATTTGTAGCTAGCGTCTATTCCTCTGAAACTACTTGACGGATTTTCATGAAACTTCACAGGAATGTTGCTCTTGATGTCTAGTTGATCCTAGCACAATTTCAGGTCTGCCGGAAATTCAAGATGGCCACCACGGCTAAACATAGATTTTTTAAAACAAGTTTGTAGCGACTACTTCTTGAAAACTGTAAGTGATATTGATATGGGACTTTTTCTGAAATGATCAGCATGACAAGATGTTGATCCTTGTCGAATATTATTTTGATTCGACATTAAACATGGCTGCCAGTGGCCATCTTTGTTTACCTAGAGTTATATAGTAAAAACTTCAACTTGTAGCGACTACTCCTCTGAAACGATTCGACAGATTTTTATGAAACTTCACAGGAATGCTGATCTAGCTATCTAAAGCTATCAGTAGAGCTTCAAGGTCATTGACCTCTTGTTTACATATATCTGTGTTGTTTTGGTAATTTCTTACACATAGCTTCTTACACATATATGTTGCCCCCTAAGAAAACACTAACTCCCAGTCCCCCCACCTCAAAACTCGATTCTTTTTTTTTTACATATTTCTGTGTTGTTTTTGTCAATTCTTACACAAAGCTATCTTACCCCCACCCCACTCCCACCAATCGAAATATTTTTATTTTTATTTACCATATTTCTATGTTGTTTTGATCAATTCTTACATATTTTCTTACACATATATGTTGCCCTCCCCACCCCCGCCTCTCCCCAATCCCCACTCAAAACTTGATTTTTAATTATTTTTTTACATACTTTTGCGTTGTTTTGGTGATTTCTTACATAGCTTCTTACACATATATGTTGCCCTCACAACCCCACTCAAACCGCCTCTCCCCCACCCCCACCCCGCACCCCATTCAAAACTCGATTTTTTATTTTAATTTTTTAATTTTTTTTACATATTTCTGTGTAGTTTTGGTCATTTCTTACACATAGTTATGTTGTGCCCCCAACCCCACCCCACATTGTTGTAGCCTTGTTTTCTGATGGTATATACCAGCTATATAATTTACTATTTTCTGAAAAATCGAATAGTCGAATAGTCGAACAGTCGAGCTGCGCTGTTCTCCGACAGCTCTTGTTAAGTTTGTATGGTTCCCGTGTTTGTAATACAATCGGAAATACACATATTGGAAATTGTGTGTCTGGGATCACTTTGGGCTTAAAAAGTTTTAAAAAAGTTTTAAAAGGACGCTATAATAATATTCTAGATCTAGGCAATGTTACATTTTGTAAAATATGCAAGGTTACGGTCAAGTGCTCCGGCAGCACAACACATTTGGTAACACACTTGCGAAGACATAACTCGACGTTAATACAGAACAGAAAGTAGACATTGTCAACCTCGGAACTGCCATGCGTAATGTGTCTCATTCACAACCAACATTGCATCACGTTATGTCATCCACATCGAAGTACACCAGGAAATCGGCAAAGTCTGTTGAAATTATCAACGCAATTGTACAAGAAAATATGATACATATAGTGATACAGTCTCTTGTATCGCAATATATCACGATACTTTTTTAGATGCGATACCCAGCACTGAAGTACAGTAAAAATGCAAATTAATAATCACTATCATTAAAGCTTAATGTCAGAAGTGCTGTTTAAAGCCAAAAGAGTTGTAATATTTAGTAATCATTGGTCCCAAATATCAAAGATAAAATCTTTCCAAGGTGTAGTTGCTATTTTTATACCGCAGTCAAAGTTGCTATTCAGCATATGCAATACTCTGGAGCGAACTACTTCAACAGATATTAAGATATTAAATTGAAACTTTGTGTACATGATCATCATGAAGTGTTGCACAATTTTGATGCAGATCAGTCAGTTCCATGCAGAGTTATTGCCCTTGCATGTAGTAAACATTGCTTTATTCAGCATATGCAATCTTGTGGAGTGAACCACTTTTACAATTTGGAAGATATTGAATTAACTTTGTGTACATGATAAACATGAAGTGTTCATGTACGTGACATAATTTTGGTGTGGCTCAATACCATGCAGAGTAATTGCCCTTGATCTTACTAAAAAAATGTTTCCGGGGGTATTTATCACCTTAGTGATAGTTCTGTTTTTTTCAGCATTGCCTTCAGGGCTGCCAAAACTTTTTTCAAAAACACACACACACACAAAAAAAAAAAAGAAGGGATTTATAGCGTGCAAAGAAAGGAAATAACTGCATGTGACTTACATTTTGCAGTTGTTTTATGATTTTATTATTGATGCAATGCATTAATACTTGTAAATGGTTTGATAGTAATAGAGATTAATTCAAATTTTATTAGACAGTTTGTCAGTGCATTAAATAGACTCCTGTTAAGTTGAACCTTTTATGAATTATTACAATTTAGGAACTGGCATGGGTGATAATTATTAAATATATCAGCTCTTTAAAATATTGAATAAAAATCCGTAAATTTTAGATTTAAATCCTGGGATCGTGAAGCACCAAAACATTCTAAGTTCAGGATTTTATTGGAGATTTGGCAGGCCTGTGTTTTTTTGTGCTTTTTATGACTGTAAAGCTGCAGATGTGTTAGGTTCTCTGGTTCCCGTCGATCTAAAAACAATAGGAATTTATTATTGCAGTCATTGTCTTGTAATGAAACCCCTAAGGCCAAATAAACGACCCGCTGAAAACACCCCAGACTCCTTTTTTTTTTATTGAAAAAAAAAAATGAAAAAAAAGAAGAAAAAAAAGAAAAAAAATAATATTTTTTTTAAATAATTATTTTCACGCGATCAAGGCCGACTCATGTGCTCATTGTCCTGCTGTTGGAACTGACCCTCTTCCGGACTTGCAAAAAATAAAATTAAACGGTTTTACCCCTTTGCAATAATTGCAAGTGATTGGGAAAAGAGCCAGTTGTTGCCATGCCTTTTGGGAAACAATAACACATACACAATTTCATTTGTTATCTATTGTAGTTTTTAAAATACCACATTTTCCCATTCATCAAAGCTCATCGCCACCTTAAATTAACTTCGCCAAAAAATAAAATAAAAAAATAAAATGCCTACCTACCTACCCGATTTTTTTCAGCAATGTTACAGTAAACACAGGTATAATTTTATTTGGCCTAAGCCAAGCAACACACCTGATGTCGCAAAATAGACAGATAACAGCGTCATCTGTCTTGTCACTACTTTACAGGTGTTTTGTTACTTTACAGCACTGGCTCTGTGCCTCACAGTCCCACATTACCTCGTAAGGAGCCAGAGAAGCAGGTACAGATAACTCCCAAAGAAGAACCGTCCACGCCCGTCTCCGACGATGAAAAGTTTGCGACCAAGCGTAGAACGCTACAGCGGTCACATACCATAGGGGTCGGCATGGAGACTAGGCCACTCCCAAATAGAGCTTTACTGAAAGGTTAGTGAATTTAATATTTAGGAGCTGTGTTATAAAAACAGTTATTACCTCTATAAAGAATATCATTGTATGTCAACACAAGTAATTTGCAGTGATTTTCATATTATTGTAGTTTTTGCAGTTTTGAAAGAATATACATATTATAACCAAATCTGAAAATATTTCTCATCATTAGGGGTGAGGGTCACTGCTGCTATAAATAACAATGCAAATATTCTATTCTGTATTTATTCTTACTTCGATCTGTGATTGTAATTCTTCAATCTGTGATTTTAATTCTGCGATCTGCAATTTATAAACATGAAGTTCAACACCAGCATGTTAATTATGTTTATATTTACCGTAGATACGGTATTATTCGCGAGGGTTTTATTTTTGCTAATATTCGTAAATCCACTGTCTCAAGCAGATAATAAAATCGAAAGGGTATCCGAAAACTGAGCCATCCGAAATTAAGTAGACTTACATGATCACGTGATTGGTTGGTAGTAAGATATACATGTACACGCAAGAAATGTTCTATCATAAACAGTGGATAACCAACACACTTATTAGTTTACATTGATTTGATTTAAAATAGAAATTATGTTAATACTTGTAATATACTTTTTATAATTATTGTTTTAATAAACATGTTAAATCGTGGCTATTGATTAAGTTTAAAGTGCGACGTCTACAGTTCAAAAATACTGATTGTATTTCCTGTTAACTGTGCTGGTAATTATATTCGTTAAACATCAATCAATGATAATGAAGAATATAATCAATAAAACCCTATCTCACACATTGTACCAGAGCATCTCCGTGGCCGAGGGGTTACAAACGTTGCGTTGTAAACCTTCTCGCCTCTCACCGCTGTGGGCTCGAATCCCATTGGGAGCTCGACTTGTGAGGAAGTGTCGATTCTTACGGATGGCGTGAGGTGTACCTGGTTCTACCAGGAAAAGTGGGTGGTCTGTCTCCACCACAAAAAAAAATCGACCATCATATATAACCTTACATGTGTTGGAAATGACATAAAACACCATACAAACAAACAAAACACACATTGTACCACTCAATAGTATCAGTGATGTGCCTCCGTGCTATAAACAGGACTCAGATAGCGGAAGTAGACCGAATTAACTCTGAAATCTAAGTATCAGGGGAAACCAAGTGAAATAAGCAAAAATCGAATCGACGATAAAGAGCAAAGAAAAGTATTATTTGTAAAAAAATATGATTAAATTGTTACATTTTGGTTGGACGCGAATTGATCAGAGACCAAGTGATTCGCAAACTTAATAATGCGGAAATAATGTGATCTGCAGTAATTCATTGATGTTGCAGTGCCTTTTTCAAGATGAATATAAACAATACATGCCAGATGTTGCTAATCTGTGAATGTAATTCTGTGATTGTAATTCTGTGATCTGTGATTGTAATTTAATTCTGTGATCATGGAAATCTATATGCCTCTTCTTTTAAGGTGAAGCCGTGATGGCTGCTATAAACAGAAATGCAAACAGAAATGCAAATATTGTTTCCTATAGATCTCTAGGTCTCCAGATGAGTATTTTCTGTGGCTAGGAAACTGAATCTCAACATGTTAAATAGAAAGCCATTACCTCATTGAAGGTGAAAGTCACTTTTGCTATAAATAAAAATATTTTGTACATGACAGGTCCACAGATGAGCATATGCTGTGACTGCAAGTCCATGATAATGGAGATAATCCGAGCCAGTAGAACGTCCATATCCCATATAAGTAACAAGGGGAAATCCGAAGCCAAAACCGGGGACCAGACCAAGGACACAGCAACAGAGTCCAGTCCAACAGGGGTTGCCATGAGACCAAGGCATCTTGAACTTGAAGACAAACCCAGACCCAGATCCATGCTAGCTAATTTTAATTTCAAGTCTTTCAATTTTTCCAAAATGGGCAGTGAAGCGTAAGCCATAATGATCGTTGTTAAATATACCTAATAAGATGTTTTATATGCTGTAGACAATTTATTGAATGTCAAAAACAATAAACCAATATTTGAGTTGCACAACAAAACAAATCTTTGGTAGATTGAAAAATGCGTCCATGGCCGGGATAGTAAAATAGTGCGTTTGAAACCATCCCGCCTCTCACTGCTGCGGGTTTGAAAACCAACGGAACCTCCCACTGCTGCGGGTTTGAATACCAACGGGACTGTGTTGATTCTTACAGATTGCAGGAGGTATACATGCTGGTTCTACACAGGAAAAATGGTTTGTCTGCCTCCCACTAAAAGGTCGACCATCATATATGGCCTAAACTATTCCTAAACTATATATAAAAGCACTATTCAACCAATACCGCTTGGTAAATTGACATTGATTAAAGCTATTATTTCTGAAAAGAAGCTTAAAAATTATCAAGTAAAGTATTACTAGTGTTTTGTATCATAACAAAAACAAAATGATGAGAGTTAATTTGATGAGTTATTTTCATTTGTTGACTGATTTTCATTATGTGATCAAATAAATATTCCAGCATGTTTGATGCATCATATTTTCATCAAGAGTTGTTATAGTTCATCAACGAGTTATAATTGTATTTCATCAAGGAATTGTTGTATTTCATGAAGGAATTGTTGTATTTCATCAAGGTGTTGATATATTCCAACAAAAGGTTATTATATTCATTAATGCATTTTATTCTATAGCTCGTATAATGAACAAAGGGTTTGTGCTTTTAGCTGACACATTTTGTTATCCGGTGGTTTTACTGTTAACATAATAGACAAACATATTAGAACAAAGAGGAGTTGCGCTTTTACTGTACGCATTTTGTCCTCCTTTGCATTTATGCTTTTACACATTTTTGGCATCCAATGTATTAACTATTAAAATGATAGATTAGTCTTTTATATCACTGAACAAGATTGGTTGTGCTATTTTACCTGGCACATTTTGTCATCACGTGCATTTACTGTTTTACACAGTTTGTCATTCAACGCATTTAATGATAAGTCTAACATTGAACAAAGAGGGATTGCGTTTTTACCTGAAACATACTGCAATCCAATGCATTTACCATCAAAACTAATAGATTAGTCTAACATTGAACAAAGAGAAGTTGTGCATTTTTACTTGGCACATTTTGTCATCCAATGCATTTACTGATAGATAAGTCAGTGCATTTACTATCAAAGTAATAGAACATTGAACACAGAGGCGTTGCGCTTTTACCTGACACTTATTGTCACCCAATGCATATACTATCAACATAATAGATTAGTCTAACATTAAACAAAGAGGATTGCGCTGTTACTGTACACAGGTTGTCATCCACTGGATTATGCATCTACAAATTTAATAATAGATAAGTCTAACATTAATGTGAGTGCTCAACGCAAAACTGTTCTAACTACATATGAATAAAGAAGGCGATAGAATAGTTTTGTGCGGAGCCCTCAAAATTTATTACTTTCATCAAGGAGTTGTTGTATTCCATCAATGTGTTGTTATATATCAACAACAAGTTATATTCATTAATGCATTTTATTTTACAGCTTGCATAATGAACAAAAAGGGATTTTGCTTTTAGCTGAAACATTCTGTTATCCGGTGCTTTCCTTGTTAAAATAATAGACTAACACTGTCAGAACAAAGAGGGGTTGTTCTTTTACCTGACACATTCTGCCTTCCAGTGCATTTACTATCAAAGTAATAGAACATTGAACAAAGAGGGGTTTGTTTTTACCTGTCACATTCTGACATCCGGTGCATTTACTATCAAAGTAATAGAACATTGAAAAAAGAGGGGTTTGTTTTTACCTGTCACATTCTGACATCCGGTGCATTTACTATCAAAGTAATAGAACATTGAACAAAGAAGGGTTTTCTTTTACCCGACACATTCTGACATCTGGTGCAATCCAGTGCATTTACTATCAAAGTAATAGAACATTGAACAAAGAGGGGTTTTCTTTTACCTGACACATTCTGACATCCGGTGCGTTTACTATCAGAGTAATAGAACATTGAACAAAGAGGGGTTTTCTTTTACCCGACACATTCTGACATCTGGTGCAATCCAGTGCATTTACTATCAAAGTAATAGAACATTGAACAAAGAGGGGTTTTCTTTTACCTGACACATTCTGACATCCGGTGCGTTTACTATCAGAGTAATAGAACATTGAACAAAGAGGGGTTTTCTTTTACCTGACCCATTCTGACATCCGGTGCATTTACTATCAAAGTAATAGAACATTGAACAAAGAAGGGTTTTCTTTTACCTGACACATTCTGCCATCCAGTGCATTCACTATCAAAGTAATAGAACAATGAACAAAGAGGGTTGTGCTTTTACCTGGCATATTCTGCCATCCAGTGCATTTACTAGCAAAGTAATAGAACATTGAACAAAGAGGGTTGTGCTTTTTTACAACCCACATTTTGTCATCCAGTGCATTTAATGATAGATTAGTCTAATGACGAACAAAGAGGGTTGTGCTTTTACCTGGCACATTTTGTCATCCAATGCATTTAATGATAGCTTACAAAGAGGTTTGTGCTTTTCTGTACAGAGTCCATCATCCAATGGAGTATGCATTTACTATTTGAACAATAGATTAGTTCAACATTGAACACAATGGTTGTGTATTTATCATGAACTATATATCTAAAAAATGTCCATAATAGTATTTATTTGGATCTCTTATACATTGGGTTTTCCGGTCATGTGATGCAAGTACTAACATTGCTCTTCCATTATTACTCCTTGTGTTATCGGGTATACAATAGGTCCAGTGCATATCCCGCTCCCCACCCCTCCCTCACCCTGCTAACAATAGAATTTGCAGCAAGTCTGCATATTGTAAGTTAGAAGGCTCTAAACCAATTCTCCATATTTTATCTTGATGTAATGGTGGATAAGCCTGGCATGTTCATTCCTGTTTGGCACCATATTACCTTTCTTGTGTTGGTGCGCCGTAAAAAAAAAAGCCCAGTTCAATCAATTCATTATTGCACATGCTGCAAATATGGATATCTGTTATGACCTTGCCTCCATTGTCATTAGTGCAATCAAATCAGCAGTTTGAACTTTTGTCTCCATTGGAAGTTTGCAGTATGAAGCAGACCTGTTTGTGCCCACATCACACAATTTGGAAGACCCGACTGTACGAGAGTTCTGGAGTAGATCTATTGTTACTGGCTTTATCATATTGATATTAGTTTTATTATTGGTGCTTGTTCTTTACCTTTATCTTAATATTGTTTGTTATCATTTTAACATATATAATTAAGTTTTTGAAGGAAAACTGTTTGGCTACATTGTTCAAACATTATGCTTTAAAAGGACACGGCAGTCTTTAAATATTTTTTAAAATTCACAAATTCCCATTAGTTTTTCTTCAAATCTTGCATTTTTGCAGTCATTATTAATATTAGATTTATTTATTTTTTTACAGTTTTTGCATGTAACTTACTGTTGATTTTATTGCTCTCGTTACCAGTATATATTAAAACCTATGGTAGAATAAGGAAAAACTTGCAAACTCAAAATTTTATTTAAAAAAACTAACCCGCCAAATAACGGTAAAATTACACTACAGAACCGTTTATCAAAACTCTTGTCCAGGTGTTCAGGTCATATAATAATGGTATATGTGCCGATTAAAAGTAACTCTTAATTTGACGCTCCAGTTTTGGGGTTTGGCCTGGCTGGTTAAAGCCGTTAATAGTGTATCTATAGAGTTTGTATTATACGGTATTAACGGCTTTAATATATACAGATTATTTAACTGCTGGAATCGATTATAGTGAAATCCTTCACAAGATGGTAGACGTGTGGTTCATACGCTCGTTGTTGAAAAGAACCACACGTCTACCATCTCGTCAAGGATTTCCCTATTCTCGAAGCCAGCAGTTAAATAATCTATTTATTACATTTTCAGTCAGTTTTTGTATACTTTTAACCCAAATTATTCTCTTTGTTTTACGTTATCGATGGATGACGTCGACGTCTGAAACATTTTATTGACGTTATAACTCAAAGTCACAGTTATTTATTTTTATGTTCAGAGTTATTTATTAATATTTAGCGATTATGAATATTCTTTCCCCGAGAAATCCCAATCTTTCGCCCACATAAATGTAATAAATATATATCTCGTCGTCAGTAGGTTTAGAAACGGTGTGCATGTGTTGTAAAATTTGGTGGTTGTTGGCGGGATAGCTACTTTAATTATATGCATGCAGGTTTAAAGCTATAATGATACTGGATAAATAAATCCATATGCTTATTTTAATGATAAAGATTGCCGTGTGCCACTTTAAACTGTTTGACCACATCGTTCACACATTAGTATGCTTTAAACGCAGACACCTTTGGAAACATAATAGCATTTAATAATTTATAAGTATCTTGTTTAACCGTTAACCCGCTAAGCACGACTATAATAGCCTTTGCATCCATTGTAAACCCAGATTAGCCTGCCAGTAACCCTTTGTCACATGAATGGAATGGTCTTAATTCAAAGAAAGAACAGTCCATTATATATATATATATGTTGCGGCTTAAGGGTTAGTATGACTGCCTTTAATCCACTTTTATCATGCAGATTTGCAATTTTCTGCCTAATAAAGGGGTGACCTAATAAATTTTGCTTTATTAAGCACGGACCAATAAAGCAAATCAATGGAGAATCCCTTGGTGTTTATTGTACGTAACGTTATCTAACATCATTTACGTAACGGTGTCTGACGTCATAAAAAAATAACATGGTGGCGTCCTCGATAAGCATAACATTCTGCGAAATAGATAATAATAGTCATTCATACAGAAAATGTGGACAGTTTACATGATAAATAGAATATTATGTCAGTGCCTTTTACTATCTGTTTATTAGGCTCGCCACGAAACCGAAGAATGGCTCGACGAGCCTCTCGACAGAGCCTCGCCATTCTTCGTTTTCTAAGCCTCGCCTAATAAACTTGATACTAAAAGGACATAATATTCTCTATATAATAGCAAGAAAACAAAGGTATAACAGACACAGTGTTGTGTAACCATTCTATTTCTGTAAAGATATATAAATCTATAGCTGTAAGATGTAGTTTCATAACCATAGTTACCAGCGTTTCTGTTTAGAAGAAGTGTATACATTGATATTGAAAGGTGATAACTTTAACATTTTGTGATGAATCATGTCGCTGTGATATGTGAGTTGCAGTCGAATCATGCTTTCTCCATTCTTGTCAATCATTCATACTGCCACAGCTGATGCTAAACTGTTTTTATTTATCAATGATTTTTACAATTTTTGTCTGGATAGAGACAGATTTTATTTATAGAAGTTGTATTTAGTAATAAAGATTGCAGACAGAATCTTATTCACTCGACAGCTTTTGCGTTTCTTGCTAATGGCAATGCAAATTCAAATATATTGGCAAAGGTATGACATCTTATGAAAATATTTTATGTAAATTCATGTAAGTCAAACATGTGATAGTGTTTGCGATATTATTTTTACTTGATATGTTTGTAAATATTTCACGGTAGTAATTTGCAAGTGCACTCAGTCCCTAGTACTTACGTATATACTCTTTCCTATGTAAATATATATAAATATATATATATTTACATCATTGTTTTGTATATATGATAATTTATTGTTATAACTTATATTTGTGTAAATATTAAAATGCAATAAACTTACATTTCAAAGAATCTATTTATTGAGTGCGAGAAGGAAAGAAAGTATCTGTTATTAATAATTATGAAACTCTTCCCATTTTTGCAGTTAAGCACCGTAAAACTTTCCATATTTGTCTTCAAGAAAAGTGGATTTTCCTTATATACATTTGTATTTTACATTTGTTATTTATAACTTATTAACAAAGATATAAAGATTTATTTTTTTTAAATATAAAGGTAGAGAAAACTTTTTAAAATATAGAGGTAGTTTTTTAATTTTGATAATTTTTTCCCTTTATTAAATTCTTTTATTCGGCCTGGATTTGGCTCCCATTTCTTAATTTGCTAGAGTACAGTCTGACTGGTTTGCTTGTTTAAGCATATTATTTTTCAACTTCAGTTATTTTAGTTGTGTCAGTAATCCAGCATTACCATGTACCTCTAAAATATCAACCAAAACCTTGATGATGGTCATGTGTCCGAAATGCAAGTTAACAGGGAATATCAATGTAGCAGACTCTATCACCCATCTCTGCTTGTTCACTAACCTACGTCTCAGCATGACGGACTTTATATGTAACAGCTTCTGTTGGTCGAGACCTCTCTGCTTGTTCATTATTATACAGATCTGTGAGAGATCATTATTATACAGCTCTATGAGAGATCATTATTATACAGCTCTATGAGAGATCATTATAAATGTTAACTTTTACTTTATAATGGCAAGGATTGCTATATTTAACTTTGTTAAGATTGTTACTCTGCCATGCACCTGTCAATGTTTCCCCAATGTTTAAGCCATACCTAGGGGAGTTAGACAAATTTACAAATCAAAACAAATTGATTATCTAATTCCCATCCTTTGGAACAACATTTCTGTCTTGTTACTCAGGGTAGGAGTTAACATCAAAATAAAGTATCCCCATGTTGGTACTGGTTATTGTCTAATTCTCTTGCCTGGTGTCATCATTGTCATTATAATTCCTGTCTAACGGCAATTATTTTCCATCTAATCCCCGGATATGCCTGCTGCCCCACCACAGCGGGGGAAAACCTTGATAGGGGCATAACTAAATAAGACCCTAGTTTTAAATATTTTAAGTTGGTCACTTTCTTTTAATGATATTTATAATTGGATGGGGCTATGTCAAGCTGTGTTACACCAGGTATTAGTTTGCAATTACATAAATCCACTCTCAGGTGCAGATCTAGTATTTAAGTTAAGTTTGGCCTGGAGCATGATCGTTGGATATGTTTCCAACATGCCATTTGGTGAATTCTATTCATTTTCAAATTAGATATTAAATCTAATGATGAAGTGGGCAGACCTTGTGCGCGCTCTCTCTAAAATCTGGCAAGCACTGGATCAGTCCTTACTCTACTGTAAAACACTTGATCCTATTAAGCTATTAATATTCAAATGGGGTAGAACAGTTCTGGTCTGAAAGAGTAAGATATCCATTTTTGAAGACTAAAAGCTATCATGATCGGCCCTTTGCCTGGCTGTCTATTTGTAAACCTGTTTGCCTGCTGTGCCTTTAAAACCACTGGGTGACAACCTACCAAGGACATATCTCCCAATGTCTAGATGCTTCTGATATTTAACTTCCTTTTACATCCAAGACTGATGCAAGTGCTAAATGGGAAATTCCCTACAGCCCCCAACCCCAATCAGCAGATCTGCACCTGGCGATTATCATTGTATTGTAAAGTAGTAAAGCTTGCAAAACAAAATGCGTTATTAAGCAACAGTAAACGGTCTTTTTAACACAGACGACAAATGTATTGCAATGCCTGGGACCACATTTACCAGCATGTGAAAGTGTCTATTTTTTTTCTTCAAATAATTAAAATGAATTTTACCAACCAGATTACATGAAAAGTTTATGAAAACAAATAAAATTGTATATCTGTGCCAAGTTTTAGTCAGTTGAACTATGTGTATTAAGTTGGCACCATAATATAAAAGCCATGAGAGGATATTAGGACTGGGAATGTTTTCATTTCTGTGACTGCCATTTAAGCCAAACTTTGGAATCTTTTTGTGAAACCTTCTTTTTGTGAAACCTGCTTGGTGAAAGAGCCAATACTACCGGTATTTTTTATCTTGTATTAAGATCAGGAGATTAAAGAAGAGGTGGTAAGAGGCAGAATGTTTTGCCAGAGTCAAGACATTGTATTACCACATTAGATGCATATTGTTCATATTGTTTTATGCCATGCATACAATGTATTTCAAGGTTAATTAGAAAATCCTCGAGGGTTTTGTCAAATATATCTTTTCGAAGATACAATCACACAATAAATCCAGATACTAACTAAAGTAGCGTACTTGTTGTTGTACTTATTTCCATAGTCCCATTAAATCTTGTTTAGCAATATTTAGAAGAAGAAAAAAATGTCTGGAGTAACTGTTAGTTGAGTGGACTTATAACTGTTTCGAGCGCTTTTTTCTGCCAAAGGTTTTACAGACTTTTCAGACTTTTGAAATAGTACATAAATAATACGATATCAATGAAACCTGAAATAGTGCATATACGATATCAGTTAAACCTGAAATAGTACATAAATAATACAATATCAGTGAAACCTGAAATAGTACATAAATAATACGATATCAGTGAAACCTGAAATAGTACATAAATAATACAATATCAGTGAAACCTGAAATAGTACATAAATATTACGATATCAGTGAAACCTGAAATTGTACATAAATAATACAATATCAGTGAAACCTGAAATAGTACATAAATAATACAATATCAGTGAAACCTGAAATAGTACATAAATATTACGATATCAGTGAAACCTGAAATAGTACATAAATATTACGATATCAGTGAAACCTGAAATAGTACATAAATAATACAATATCAGTGAAACCTGAAATAGTACATAAATATTACGATATCAGTGAAACCTGAAATAGTACATAAATAATACAATATCAGTGAAACCTGAAATAGTACATAAATAATACGATATCGGTGAAACCGGCAATGAACAAATACCTTACTGAATTGGTTACGAAAAAATAAAATTCCATGTGAAAGATGTTTTTGATACAGTTTCTATGCATAGTTGTGCTCCATCAATTTAAACAAGCAAATTCAGATAAGTATGGTCCCCTGCCTGATAGGAACCGCCAATGTTAAAATCAGTTGATATTTACAGTAATAGAAAACCTCTGCAAAGATCGTCAGTTTTTAAAAATCAAAGGGCTATAACTCCAGCATGATAGATACGATCTTGCTGGTTATCGAATTTGGCCGAGATATTATGCCCATAAACATGGACCCCGAGTTCATTTAAGATTAGATTATAAATGAGCAGAAACCAAAGAAATATTCAATTTTCAATTATAAGGCATAAGATATCTTCCACGTTCAGTTGGTCAAAGGTCAAGGTTGCCATGACCTTATATGGAAATATGCGTTATACACCATAACTTTGAAAGCATATCACACACCATGACATTTCATTGTTATATTGCCCTTGAGCCTATTGCTTTTTAGGTCAGTCAGTCAAATGTCAATCCTCCATGACCTCTGTGGAAATATGTATTCCGAGTGATAACACTCGGTGAAAGGAGGATCCCTATTATTTTTGAGGTCAGTAGGAAAAAGGTCAAGGTCGCTATGACCTTATACAGAAATATGAAGGAACTAAATTAATTTCAAAACCATGGTACTTAAACTCCAGAAACTTCATATGTATATTACACTTGATGAGAGGAGGAACCCTATTGTTTTTGAGGTCAGTATGGCAAAGGTCAAGGTCGCCATGACCTCGTATGGAAATAATGCATTCCGAGCGCTGACTTCGAAAGCATAACACCTACACTCATGCAACTTAGTAGGTACATATCCATTGACACGAGTTTGAACCTTTTGTTTTTGTGTCAGTAGGTTATCGGTCAAGGTCGCTATGATCTTGTGTGGCAATATGTATTTTGTGTGGTAACTTTGAAAGCGTAACACCCATCCTTATAAAACTTCATGGTACATGGAGGAACTAGGTCACAGGCAAGGTCACCATGATCTTGTATAGAGTGTATGCATTCTGCGTAATAACTCCATAAATATAACACCTAAACTCAAATTTCCACATCTAAAAACATACGGTTAATTTTGCAGTCCTCAAAATAAATTTAGATAAGTAACCCAAAGCCCTAAGAAACCCCAAAGCCATAAACGCACTTCAGCTATTGTATGGAGGCTATTAAGTACTGAATAAATCACAGTTTATTCACTTTAGAGAAACTGAAAATTAAAACAATTTTACATGTTTGCTTAGCTCATAGTATCTATATATATATTGTGTGTTTCAATGAGTTTGGAGCGGCCTTGGTAGCTCCGTGGATATGGCATTGGGCTTAACGGGAATGTAGCAACTCAGCCATACAAGTTCTATTATTGACAGTTCTGAAAAACTTGATCATCAAAAAAAGATATGACCATATGAAGGTTGTTCTAAAATGGATATGGGAGCCGCCATTTTGAGAACTATGACATCATAGTTTCAAATAACCATGTACGGAATATTGATAAATATCATTTAAAGCAAATAAAATCTCTTCAAATGAATGCAAAATTCATTACTGGTCATATAAAGCATTATTGCCATTAAGTACGCATATTTTTCATACAGTTGCTGTCATTTGTTTTCTTATAAATCAATAAATATTCATATTTATAAATATTCCATATATGGTCATTTAGAACTGTGATGTCATAATGTCATGTTAAAGTGGCTCCAGCGTAAATGGAGTTTCTACGATAGAATTTGCAGCAACTCTGCAGTTCAGGGTGAGAAGGTTCTAGGCCCATTTTCCATATTTTATCTCGATGTACATGGAAGATGAGCCTGGCATGTTCATGCCTGTTAGGCGCCATATAACCTTTTCATGTGTTGGTGCGCCTTAAAACCCCAATTCAATTCCATATCGATTTCAACAGAACTTTCAAATGATCATATCTTCTCTGCTTATCATCCAAATTTTGATAATTCTTTCACCCTTTTTCAAGTTTTTCAGATCTCTCAATAATAATGATTGTTTGGCTAAGTCGCTACTCTTCTCTTTAAGAGCTACACACCACCGACTGGCGCGGGTTTGACCCTGGCGGAGGCATGTCTGATGAAACACTCCGTCCTTCAACTCGTCTCCCTCTTAGGCTATGAGGCTACCGTACCAATATAATCGACTAATATGAGGCGTCGTCTCTTCAGGCAACATTCCATTTCAATTCATTTTAAGTAGCAATATGTTTTCCCTTAGCTGCAATGAGTTTCTTTTGTTACTGGGAGTTTATCACGAAAAACATTTAACAATTTCATCCATTTCATGCTCATATCGGATATGAAATAATGAAACAGCACAGTTAGTAATGTACGTTATACAATCTAGTATAATCAAGTAAATGTAATATGTTTTGGGGCAACTGACTAATTATATAAGCATAGTTAACGTTTGAATTTACTCCGCATGTTAGTCCCTTGGAAGTTAATTGAACAGGAAACACTGACAGTTGTTATTGTAGTAACGTAGATTACCAATTTCACATTATCTACACGTATATGATAACAGTAGGTATAAAATTCGAACAGGAAACAGTTTTTACAGAACACAGTCAACCAAAAACACGCATTAAAATAAACAGCAATTAACAATGTCAATAGGAAGCAAGGCAGGTGACAACACAAACACAGATTGACAATATGGCTACCACCTTGGAACAGTCAGGGCCGCTGGGGGTTCAAATCAGGTTCTAGGGTGCACCCAACCTCACTCTTACCCTGTTGTCATCTCAAATAAAACTATATTCATATTCATCCTAAATATAAAAAAAATCCCCGCCAGGTTATATTCTCTAACCAACTAGGCATCATTAATAGGCAATACAAGTATAACACACAGATGATCTGAATATCAAATAAACAAAGGTCTAGGAAGTCACAATGCAAGTACTCAATGACTTGGCAGTAGCTTGTACAACAAGAGAACAAACCATTAAGGGTACGGCAAGACTAGTCTTAAGACAACCCTTTTATGTTTGTGATGTCATATATTGCCTTTTATTCATCTTTGTTGTTTGTTTCTGTTCGTGTTTCTGGTTGACTGGTCATGCATTTCTACTTCGACTTTTATATCTACTCACTCTGTGGTGAGTAGTTTACACTCTGTGGTGAGTAGTTTACACTGGCGAGTTGTGTTCACTATATGGTGAGTACTGTTAACTATGTGGTTAGTAGTTTACACTCTGTGATGAGTAGTTTACACTGTGTTGTGAGTAGTTTATACTCTGTGATGAGTAGTTTACACTGTGATGAGTAGTTTACACTCTGTGATGAGTTGTGTTCACTATATTAATATGCTCTGTCTGTACCGATATGCTTGGTATTTTCCGTAAATGGCCATGAACGGACGATGAAAACTATGGTGAGTTCTGTTCACTATGTGGTGAGTAGTTTACACTATGTGATGAGTAGTTTACTCTGTGATGAGTAGTTTACACTGTGATGAGTAGTTTACTCTCTGTGATGAGTTGTGTTCACTATATGGTGAGTTCTGTTCACTATGTGGTGAGTAGTTTACACTCTGTGGTGAGTAGTTTACACTCTGTGATGGGTAGTTTACACTGTGATGGGTAGTTTACACTGTGATGAGTTGTGTTCACGCTGATGAGTGTACTGAAATAGACTCACAATGGCCATTTTGTCGGGTTTCGGGTGTTGCCAGCGGGAAGATCAACATCATAGACACGCTGGCGCAACGTTTTTTTAAGCCTTTTGGTAGTGCTACTAAAATCACACCATTTGAGACCGTTTATCACAATTTTGTTTCCACTGCTGTATGATTGAAAGTTCAAAAGTAGTCAAAAACACGTCTGGTCGTCGGAGTGGTGAGTAGTTTTGTGATGGGTAGTATTCACTGTGTTTTGAGTAGTTTACCCTCTGTGATGAGTAGTGTTAACTGTGTTGTGAGTAGTTTACACTGTGATGAGTAGTTTACACTCTGTTATGAGTAGTTTACACTCTGTGATGAGTAGTGTTAACTGTGTTGTGAGTAGTTTACACTGTGATGAGTAGTTTACACTCTGTTATGAGTAGTTTACACTCTGTGATGAGTAGTGTTAACTGTGGTTGAGTAGTTTACATACTGTGATGAGTAGTTTACACGCTGTGATGAGGAGTTTATGCTCTGTGATGGGTAGTATTCACTGCATTGTGAGTAGTTCACACTGTGTGATGAGTAGTGTTAACTGTGCTGTCAGTAGTTTACACTATGTGATGAGTAGTGTTAACTGTGAGTAGTTTATACTCTGTTATGAGTAGTTTACACTGTGATGAGTAGTTTACACTCTGTGATGAGTTTTGTTCACTATATGGTGAGTTCTGTTCACTATGTAACAAACGGAACCCTTAGTTGCCTGTCATAGTTTTTAAACTTAACTTTTTAATCTTTGTTTGACATTTTTATTGCTTGTTTTCCGTTAAGTGAAAGACAATCAGACTCATGCTTTTTTAACACCCTTTCTAATGTAAAGCATTGGAGGCATGTTTTACAAAACCATTTTTTATTTGAATGTAATGTTTGATTAAACATCAAACTGTTAAAGTTTTTTATCCATACGTAATGATTTTTTTCTTCTTCGGTGATTAAAAGCATATCACAAGTTTCTTTTGCTTTATTTTTTGATATATGCAAAGGGTATACTTGATTATCTTCATACCCAAATATGTTAAAACAAATGTTGTTTTGTTTTTCTATTTTCGGGATTTGTTGAATTGTAACAGGAAATGTTATTCCCTTGTAATCAAGATCATCAATATGATTTTTGTACTTTGTTATTCCTTGTGGTTTATTATTAGCAGGGAATTTATAAGCCAAATGACACCATCTAAAGCATTCGTTATCTTTTTCATTTTTTATATTTATTAAACCTTTTTTGTGATGTTGTAGTTCTTTTGGTAATGCTAAATACGAGCTACCTCGCAAAGGCTTGTACTTTACTCGATTTATGTAGTGCGCATCAACTATTGCAATTCTCCAACCACTTCCTTCGGAAAGCCATGCACCAATTTTATTTTTTATTTGTATAGCTGCTTTGAGTAGCGCAACATCAATTTGAGTTTTGTTTATGATTAATTCTGCTTTGGAAGCAAAATAAGCTATTTTATAAGTGGTTGTTGTATTACCTTTTGCATCATATGTTGATTTTTTTCAAAGTAAGTTTTAAAACAACATTCATTTTAAGACCGTTTATTTGCTCCAATTCCTTTTCAAGGATATTTACAACAATTGGCTTTGTATAATGAAGTTGCAAGAATGGATATTTCTTAGATATAATATCAACTTGAAAAACTTTCATATATTGCTTTGGTGATTTTTTTTTTCCACAACTTTACTATATTCTTCTGGTGATTTTATAATTTCCACAAAATCTATTTTTGTTTCCAAAACTTTATTATATTCTTTTGGTAGTAATTTTACATATTTTATAAGTTTTTTATCCATTCCCTTAATTTTCGTTTTTTTCTAATTTTGCTATAGTCTTTTGGTAATTTTTCTTAGCTTCATATAATCAAGTATCATATAATATTACATGAGATTTTTTTTTCTTCATATAATCAAGTTTCATATAATATTACATGAGATTTCTTTTTTATGTCTATATTTAATTTATTTAATTCTTTTTTTTACCACCATCTATCTTTTTAAACCGGAATGGTATCAGCGTTATTATCTTCTAATACTTTAAGAATATCTGTTCCCCCATCTAGAAGAATGTCCAAGTATTTCCAAAAGCATTCTTTTTCAAGTGTCCTGTTATCTACCATCTGGTTGATTTTTACATTATATTTACAGTATCTCTCGAAATCATCGAGTTTAAGATCACCTCCAGCTACCAGCAATCTTATTTTTTTTCAAGTGCTCGCAATAGTTTATAAAATTGTTTTTATCAAGAAGTTTTTCATTAATCATCTCTTTCATGCTTTTAATAAACATTTCAAAGTCTTCATAACATCCGATATCAGTATTAATCACATGAGGTTTTTCTAGATTGCTGATGAGATTATCTCTGAACAACTCAACATTTTCAGACATCACTTTTAATTGTGTTTCATTAAAAATCTTAATTTCTTTTTCTGCTAGATCTGTGAGAAGCTTTACAGCATCATTGCACTCAATCTCAGTTTTTATTGCCCAATCTTTTTTAAAAGCTGCAATATCATCTGACAATCGTTGCATGTGAACTGCCTCAAACTCTTTAATAAGTTCATTTGTCTTGATTAAAAGAGCCTGCTCGTAAGCAGCTACTTTCTCATATACCATCTGTTTCTCTTCAAAATGTTTTCTTTCTTCTTCCGCATAACTGTAAATACTCATATATTAAAGATTATATTATTTTAATCAACCATACATAATAATTTCAATTCCTTTGTTAAGTAAAACATCATAGTGGGCAATAAAAGAAACTTCGTATAACTTTGGACGGCAACTGGTTACCTTTGAAATTTGTTTTTTACAAAAAGCACTCAGTTTGTTTATATCTCCTTTTTTTATTTTCCATGACAGTTTTAGTTGTTTTACCATTGTTATGATTCTTTCTGTCAAATCTTGAAAGTTTGAAAAAATTATTAACTCTTTTTCAAGTTTATTCATATCTTCAAAATCAATAGTTTTTGCATGTTCCGTTTGATCCTCCTTAAAGTTTTTGATTTTCTTTTCTACTTGTTCCATTATAATATTACATAAGATAATATTTTTTAAACCTTATTTAAATATATAATTCTATAGTATAATATAATGAATTGTAAATATTGTAAAAGAGTTTTAGATATTATTGATCGTCCTGGGATGTGCATAGATTGCATCTTATTTTACACAACTAATAAAAAAAGCTTTGTAACTATTGTACTAAAACCAAACTATTTTATAAGTGTGCTTATGCATGTATAAATTGTAACGATACTTGTGTGGTTTATGATAATGAACGTATTTGCCTTAATTGTGGCACTCACAATGGTTATAATCTCATTACAGGTTACAACTATAACAGAAAGAAAACTATTTACCAAAGAAAGTATTATTTAGATAAATACTTGGTAACTAATGGTTTGTCTTCTAAAAATAGACAAAGATTTGAAGATTTGTTTTACAAAATTGTAAAGATTTTGGATAAGCTAGAAGGTCGAAAAAGATCAATCAAATTTGAATACATTTTTCAGAAAATATTTAAAATATTAAAAATAGAAAAAGAAACAAAACCGATTAAAACAAAATCAACCAGAGAAAAGTACGATAGGATATGGAAGCAGGTCAGAAAAGAATTACGACTGAATGCCATGACCGTTTAACTTGAACCTTTTCATATACATTTCCAGAGGTTCTGTGAAATTATCATTCTTTTGAATTTCTAATATTTTATTAAATACAATCCTAATTACCTCTTCATCATTTTCTAGTCCTGTTGTTGTTTGTACATATGATAGAAGTTGTTTGAAACTTCTATGATGTGTTTTTAACAAAGTCTTTTTTTCTGCTATTCTTGTTTTACTCACTAAAACAGCAACTACTGGGGGAACTGCGCCAACTACAGCCACGAAAACAGGAATTGCTGGAACTAATGCTTGGAGAGCACCACAACCAATTATCCCACTGGCAATCTGTAATGTTGTGTTTATAATACCGCACAATTTATAACTGCGTCTTTATGCAGCTACAAGTCGCGTCAAGTGATCAATTAATTCTTCTTTGGTTTTCATGTATAATTACAGTTAGACAATAATTTAATTAAAATATTTAGAAAATATTTGCTCGTGTTCTTTGGGTGACATTTTGCCTATTTTTAACAATTCATCGATTATGCTAATACCTTTATTTATTATCTGTGGACTATTATTTCCTGATTCGATACTCCCACATACTAACTCCAAAGCATTAACCAAATCATCAGGTCTATTGTAATATTCAACATCAGCACAACCTCCTAAAATCTTTTTGAACTTTGAAGAACCTTTATGAATTGGTAAATCAGATAATTCTGTTAGTTCTTTAAAAATATTCTGAGACAGCTTTGAATACGTTTTTCCATTGTTGTAACGCTTTGTTATCAAGTCTATAAAATCATCATCTACTTTTAGATCTAGCACAACTGCTTCTCCTTGTTTGGCAATAAGTTTGTGATGGCCAACAAGCTTGGGTAAATCAATTTGTAACATTCCATAGTAGCCATCTTTGTCGACTTTGTAGGAATTTTTATTTTGTTGCATCCCTTCCCCTGAAAAGACTTCACTATGCGAAAGCATTGCATTAATTATTTTTCTATAATGTTTTAAATCTTTTGAATCGTTTTCAAATATTCTTTTAAATTCTTTGTACTGATTTCTCACGGTTGCGTCGGTTTCAGTTTTAATTTGTTTAGTAAGAGCAGCCCTATCGCGACCATTTTGTTGGATAACCTCATCAACATGTCTGGATATGTCTTCAAGTTGTATGTTATCTTTGACTACATTCGACGGTAAGGGTAAGTTATCTTTGACTACATTCGACGGTAAGGGTAAGTTAAATCTATCTAACAATTTTATATTGATTCCAGCATCTAGATTACCAGGAGTTAGTTTATGAGGTTCTCCGACAAATAACTGTGGTAATCCCTGATACATTTGTTTTTCTTGTGCTTCCTCGCCTATTGTTGCTGGAAGAGCGGCTAATTGCTGACTTTTTTTCGGAAGAGAAGCTAAATGCTCTGTTAGCTGTTCTGACTGGTTTTTTATTTCGCTAGTTTCAGGTTTAAATATTTCTGTGTATAAATCACGACTAGCTCCTTTTTCTAGTCTTTTTCGGATAACTTTATTCTCATATTCTTTGACAAGTTCACTCGCCTTTCGCGATTTATCTGTTAATTCTTTCCATTTTAACAAAGACATGTATAATATAAGGTTAGATTAAAATAAGATAAATAAAGATAAGTTAAGTTAAGACAAGTATTATCTAAGTATTATCATAATGGAAATTCCAAACTATGATATAAAGACAGACAACAGTAATTTCAAGCAGATATATAACTTCATGCCGGACTGTTGTTTTAGAATGTTAATTTGTGGTAATTCAGGATCTGGCAAAACAAACATAGTTCACATGTTGCTGAAACCTTTAGTGTACTATGACAAGATTTACATGTTTGCTAAAAACTTAGAACAATCGAAGTATCAGGTTTTGTCACAAAAACTTGAAAAGATAGCAAAAAAGAATAACATTTCGGTTGAAGACATACTAGAATGTTCAAATGATGAAGTTATCCCTGTGAATGTTTTGGATTCTGATACTCAAAAGATAGCTATTTTTGATGATTATGTTTGTGAACGCAATCAAAACGATATTATTAATTATTTCATCCAGGGAAGACACAAACATTGTTGTGTAATTTATTTAACTCAATCTTATTACAAAACCCCTAAAGACATTCGGCTGAATTGCTCTCATTACATCTTCTTTGCAACTCCAAGTATAAATGAAATAAACATGCTTTCTAGAGAACAAGATGTCAGCAAAGATCAGTATAAAAAAGCAACTGACAAGCAGTACGACTTTCTGTATCTGGATCGACCGAGGAAGTTAGTCAAAAGAAACTTTATCGGTGAAATTGAATCTAATCATATTATATATAATGGGACTTTTTAACGATCTTGGTGAGGAAGTTACTACTGGCAGTGTTAATATTACAAATTTTGGTATTGTGCTGTCTGAGTATGTAAAACAAAAACATCTGGTTAATTATCTCAACAAAGGCAAAAACCAGGAAAATGTTTTGAGAAGTGATCTTAACATGGATAAAAATAAAATTATCAATGTTGGTAATCCAGTAAAAGCAGATGATGCAGCAACAAAGCAATTTACTGTAAGAAGAGTACCAAAAATCATACGTGATTATATTATTGATAAAATTCCAGATATGATGAAAGATTTGACAACAGGTGTTGATGATAAACTTAGTCAAATACAAACAAAGTTACAAGCAAACCATGAGAAAATGATTGAAATTCAAAATGGATTGAAAGATGAAATAAAACTTTTGGGTGATGCTTTAAAAGAGTTAGAAAAGAAAGAAGATGGATTGGAAGAGAGTGAAAACTATAAGAAATTAAGTGAACAAATAAGAACTGGTGTTCAAAATATTAACACGGATTGGAGAAATCAATCAACAAATGGTTGATAACAATGACCTAGAAACTGCTATTGCTGATGCTTCAAAACAAATGAGAACTGCTTTTACTACCGAAATAACTCAAATTAAAATATTAAATGAGCAGATAAACACCAACGTTGCTACTATTAGTAAAGAGTTTGACGACATCAAAAAGAAAATGGTTGACGGTAAGTCGCTGGAGACTGCTCTGAACAAACTGGTTGACACTGATAAACTTGAGACTGCTATTGATGATGCTTCAAAGCAATTGAAAGCTGCTCAGGATGAAAGGAGCAAAGCTTTTGATGGTGAAATAGCTTCATTGAAACAGTTTAATCAAAAGTCTGATAGTCGACACACAGCAATTCTTGATATAATTGATGGGTTGAAAGTAAAAGTAGACTATTTAAGTCGGATTTTACTTGTCGAATATACGATTAATGGTATAAGTATTATTCAAGATTATGGCAGAAGTACTAATAGTGATAATCTTTTTGAATCATACCCGACGCAAAAACCACTTGAAAGATCCGCGCGCACAACAGATTTTCTTGATGCGTTTACTTTTACGGCCAATCCACTTATAAAAGGTAAAGAATATTATAAAAAAAATCTTCGGATAAGCTTCAAATTATAAAACAAGGCCGTTATGTACCTGAGATAGATTTTACTTATACAGGAGCAGATATAGAACAATTCTTTATTTATCCATCACTGGGTAAGGGTGATAAGCATCTTTACCCGGTAATACAAAATGACAAAAGAATAGTAAAAGAAACATTTGAATTGTATCTCAAACCACCATCTACTTTACATTTCAGATCAGATATAGAAAATCAAGTTTTAAACTGTTTTATTTAAGTGATTAGTATTAACAAAAATTGTCCATTCTATATTATATGGAACAAAAAATTGTATTATCATCAGAAAGAGCGTCAATAATTAATAGCTCAAATACACCGAGTAATTTTACAACTGTATTTGATAGACCATTAATATTAGGCAGGAACAAACAGTATGACATTGGATTGGACAATATTAATTCCATGACTTACTCATGGTATAATATTAGTGAGGATTTTAATAACAACGTGATAAGGTATCACAATGGAACAGATTGGAAAAGTATTATTTTTACAAATGGAAATTACAGTTATGCTGATATCGTTAATTACATAAAAGAAACATTGAATGTAAATGGCGATTTAACCGATGACTCACCTGTCTCGATAAGAATTGAGTTTGATTTATCAAGTTTCAAATGTTTGGTTACCATCCATAATAATTTCATGCTTGATTTAAGAGAAACAAACTCTCACACCTTAATCGGGTTTGACAAAGATGCAGTTATCAGAGAAACTAAATTTGGAACTGTAACACCAATCATAACAAATTCTATCGATACGTTGTATATCCACTGTGATTTGATAAGTAATTCTATTGTTGATGGATCATACGGTGATGTTATTTATGAAATAAGTACAGCTGATCTTACGAGATCATATCCTTTCAAAGACGAACCGATGAGAGTCGGGTTCTGTGAAGTAAACAAAACAATCATTAACAGTATTAATATTTACATAACCGACTTCTCCGGTAAAATTATTAATCTTAATGGTGTTCACACATCATTTCGATTTGTTTTGAAGGAATTAATGTAACATAAGTTATATGGCATGTTTAAAAAAAGTTTATGACACTAGTACGGGAACATATACTCATGTTGACCGATTAACTGGAGCTGGTACATTTTTTCAAAAGTCGGATCAAAGATATTCAGCGAGTCTGTAAAAACAGCAGGCAAGAAAGCATTAGAAACTGCTGGTAAAAAAATCATAGAAAGCGGTTCTAAAAAACTTGGAGATGAAGTAGGAAAAATGACTGCTGATAAATTATTTTCAGCTATAAAACCTAAACCAAAAGGTGAGATATTTTTAAAAGAACTTACAAAGGCTGATAACAAAAAAGAAGATGTAGCTGAAGAAGATGTAAATGCAAAAATTAACAGATTACTTTCCGGAAGAGGAATTCATACAAGAATTAATCGATTAATTAATAAAAAATAATCTAATTACTAGTATTTATAGATGTTTCGAAGTAATCAATATAATACTAGATATGAACATGTGCCTATTCAGTTAGATACCCCCATAACACAACCAGGAAATAATAGCAGACAAATGAAAAGTGGTTATCAGTTTACGTTAAATGACAGAAGTTCTTACTTTGATTGGTATAATGCATATTTTGAAATAAGTTTTCGAGTAAACAAACTAGCTGATGGAGCCAATTTCGCAGTCGGCGATGAAATTGCGCTGATTAACGATGCAGATTTACTGATTGATCAAATGCAAGTAAAGCAAAATGGAAAAATAGTTTACGATGGAAATAATCTTCACAGATTTGTTAATGTCAAAAGCTTGCTTGAAATTTCTGACGATAATGTAAAGACAACCGGAACAAATGAATACTTTTATTTAGACAATACGGCTGTAGCAGAATCTCGAGATGATCAAGTTGGTTATAATTCAGGATTTGCGATTCGTCATGCTTTAATCATAACTTATCAAATAGTTGACTCTATAATCCCATTAAACAAATATTCCTTCTTTGAAGGTTTGGAAACAAACATGCTTCCCCCTAGTCAAATTCAAATCAGCTTACAACTGACAGATGATAATGTGCTAATTTTCAAAGCTGGTGGTGATGATGGTCGAGTAGTTATTAATAAATTAGTTTTGTGGATACCCAGAATGATATTTAACTCAGATGGTTTAAGTTATGTAATGATACAAGAAAGCGGAAGTTCTCAACTAACTGAATCCGTATTTAGAATAACGGCTGGTGTTAAAAATCCCAAACATGTGTTTGTTTATTTGCAAAGGGTCGGCAAGAGTTCTTCTCAAACACAAAATCCTCATCTTTTGGATACGTTTAAGGTAAATGCTAATAATGCTAATTGTTATTTACAATCAGCTAGATTGGAAGTTGGAAATGGAGTTTATTATCCAGAAACCGAATATAGTTATGCTAATATCATAAGAATATTCAGAGATGTTATTAATTATTCTTACAAGCAAAATGATAAAAACACTGGAACTTTACTCAATGTGGGTTATTTAAGAACTCTTTTCGGAATGATACATTTTGATTTGAGTTACAAGGAAAATGAAGTCAGTATTGGTCCAAAACAACTCAGTTTGAGATATAAACTAAATATACTTCCGGGGGCTCCTTATAAAGTTTATGCTCTGGTTCTCTATGAAGCAGATGTAGTTATTGCTACTGTTGGAAATGAACTAGTTATTGTTTAATCTAACTTATAATATATATGACTTACGTAAATTATTCAGTCAATTTAACAGATGGGCAAAAACAGAGTTTAGCGAGGGCTTATGAGGATAAGAGTGAATTAACACTCAGGTTAAAAAATAACCAACTAACTGGGAATTTCCCCTTGTCACTAACAGCTACTCAGATTAACAATATTAACAAAGCTAAATCTAATGGACGGGGATTAGACATAAATATATCAAAATCACAAATGAGGTCTCAGTCTAAAAATGGAGGCTTTTTAGGCGCATTAGCTGGTTTGTTAACTAAAACAATTTTATCAACAGTTGCTAAATTTGCTCCAAAGATATTAGGACCTCTAGCAACAGGGGCACTTAGTGGTCTGGCAAGTACTGGCATTGGTAAAATATTTGGAAATGGAATGGTAACGGTTCCTGCTGATAAAAAACAAACACTTTTAAATTCAAATAAATTAACAGCAGCGCAAAAAAATAAAATAGCAAAGTCAAAAGGTTGCTGCCCTGTTAAACAAACTAAAAAACAAAAGCAGGACGGAGGATTTCTTGGGCTTCTCGCATCACTAGGTATTCCATTGATTGGATCTCTTATTAGTGGTTTAACTGAAAAAGGTTTGCAAGTAGATAGAAGAGGACAAGATTTGCAAGTAGACTCACAAATTAGGCCATACAGAAATATCCCATTTGTAAAATTTTTTTTTTTTTAAAAATGAACCTATATCTAACTTGGATTAATAAAATGGGTTAAGCAGCTAGGTATACAGAAATTCAGTGGGGTGTACAGCAAAAACAAATTACCGACAGCACAAAATAAACAAAAATCTGGTATTATTAATCTTGATGATCATATTGGACCTGGCTCGCACTGGACTTGTTACTATGATAATTATTACTTCGATCCGTTTGGCCTGAACCCACCAAAAGAAGTTTTAGCGAACATACCTAATATAAAATACAACACCATTCAATACCAAGATAAAACAAGTGTCTTGTGCGGATATTTCTGCCTATTCTTCATTAAAAAGTTACAAGAAGGAAATAGTACGTATGATATTCTTTACAAATTATTAAAGCCTTACAAACCAGTAGAAAATGAAATCATCATAACATCATATTTTGTAAACGAAGTTTAATCGAATCATATTATATATGAGTTACTGTATTAAAGAAAAGATGGTTACTAAAAATATTAATCCTCAGTATGTGTTAGCCAAAAATGGTAGAACAATGTTAAGAGCAACTTGTGCATCTTGCGGTATTACTAAAACAAAGTTTGTTAAAAACACAGAAGGTGGAAATATTGATATTCATAAAGTGTTACTTCCTTTATTACCTAAAAAGGGGTTAACAATTCCTGGTTATAAATATTGTGGTCCTGGTAATCCACTTGATAGCGGAGAACCGGTAAATGAATTAGATGATGTTTGTAAAGATCATGATTATTGTTATGATGAAAATCCTAGTAATAAATCAATATGTGATAAAATATGCTTGTTGGTTTGAAATCTAGCAAGTCTAAAACTATCGGAGAAAAGATTGCTAAAAATTTGATAGTCAAGCCTGTAATTAGTGCAAAATATAAACTAGGACTTGGGGAGCCAAAAAACGAGAAAAGGCATTGAAATGGACTGACAAGTTAGCAAATGAACTTCATAAGCCTAAACAAAGAAAGTTCACTCAACGCCCTGTGATTGTTAATGAAATTGATAAAATATGGTCTGCTGATTTAGTTGATATGCAATCGTTTGCAAAGTATAATAAAGGTACTAAATACTTGCTTACTGTTATTGATGTATTTAGTAAATTTGCTTGGGTTGTACCAGTTCCAAATAAAACCGGTTTAGAAATTACCAAAGCGTTTCAACAGATAATCAGTACAGGAAGACCGTGTAAATTGTTGTGGGTTGATCAAGGTGTGGAGTTTTATAACAAGACGTTTAAGCAATTCCTTAGTGACAATAATATCGAATTGTATCACACTTTTAATTTTGGGAAAGCTGTAGTAATTGAACGATTTAACAGGACATTAAAAGAAAAGATGTGGAAATATTTTACAGCTAACAATACAAATACATATTTAGACGTGCTTCAGGCGATGGTTGATAAGTATAATAATACAAAACATCGGAGTATTAAAATGACACCGACTGAAGCAAGTGATGAGAAAAATAAAGGAACGGTGTATATCAACTTGTATGGAAACATGAGAAGTAATCAAATTAAGCCAAAGTTTAAAATAGGGGATAATGTTAGAATCAGCAAATATAAAAGAACGTCTGAGAAAGTTTATACCCCAAATTGGACTGAAGAAATATTTATTGTTGATGAAATTCAAAACACAAATCCTGTGACATACAAAATAAAAGATTTAAATAATAAAAACATTGATGGAAGCTTTTATGAATTGAAAATGATAAAAGCAAAGCAAGACAAGATCGTATGCGTCAAAGGTTCTACAATGTTAATACTATGAAAGAGTTATTTGATACTATAGATTTTAGCATTGTTTTAGATTTCCTAAAAGAAATCAGACTATATAAATCATTATAATGTATTCTTATGTATATTTACTTGTTTATATACCCGTTGACGGGCATTTGTTGATTTGTATATAACGTTTATATTACTACCATATCATCCCTTATTTTTAATAGTTTTATCTTTATATATTTACATTATTTTTTAATTACTACTTAATTTCTTCATCTTTCATCGGTTTTTGCGCACAATATGACCTATTTATGTGTCGACGTGCCGTAAAACACCATTCATTCATTCATTCATTCATTCATTTTTCATTCATTCATTCAATGTAAACTCTTGAAAGTATGACGTTCATATTCACAGTCATTCATACAGACCTACTTCACAAGGTGGCAGGGCATAACTACTTTACTATTTTCTGTTATGGAAAAAAACAAAAACCATTCAGAATCTGTCAGGAGAACGCTTCAAGGTACACCATTTTATAATACTATGAAAGAACAAACTATTTCCACAACACGGAGGAAATTATTTCAACTTATACGACAGGATGAGGGCATTTTAACAAATTTAAAATATATTTGGAATATAATAAAGCAAAATGCATTTTTTTTGTTTTCAAAAACTGTTTTTAATCAAATATTTCAAAATGATACAATGTAAAGAATATCCAACTATTGAGACTATTATAAAAATAAAATCAAAACAATAAAAATGCAACACACATTGTAACAGTTATTTTACGAACAGGAATCAAATTATATAGAGCATAATAAACGGGTATTTTCATATCACACCCTATATCAGGCCTCAGACGCCATATCAGCCCGAGAGCTTTAGCTCGAGGGATGATATGGGTCGAGGGCCTGATATAGGGTGTGATATGAAAATACACATTTTTTTTATTCTATACTTCAGTTTATACTTCAGCTTTGTCGAAATGTCAACTTCAGTTCACTCACTACGCTGTTTTCCAGGGAGAATAAAACAGTTTTTATCAATAGATCTAGTCCATTCTGATGTGCTCCGCAAAAAGTCGTCCCGACTACAAATCAGTAGTGTTATTATTTACTGGTTCTTTGGGATCATCAAGCTCATTCTGTGTTGCTTTAAAGTAGAATATCGCTTAAGGCGGTGCTAGGAGGCGTGAGAGGTTTTGCATCTTATAATTGCCTCTCATGAACAGACTCAATAAAACCGAATCTGTTACTTTTCTTTCTTGTTTGTGTTTGTTGTTTCCAATGGATCACCTTTGCAGTATTTATTTATACAACAGCATATTGTATTTTGTATCACATTTCAGTAGAATTAGCAAGAGGCGCTGAAGTGCTCTTAGGGCTTTCGTTGTTTTTATCTTCAGTTGGTTTGTATACTTTACTTATTCTTCGTGAAGTAAAACTAACATCGTTTTCGTCGTCCAGTAACGAAACTGTGTCATTTGAACTTGGTCTTGGTGGTGATTGTCTGCGCAATGAAACCACAAGTTGCATTCCTTCCGGTTTCTTTTCGACTGGTACTGGTTCCATGCAATATCGAATAATGAGAGGCTCAAATAACATAATAACTCCAGAGGAGAGAAGCAGGCTACCAGTCAAATAGAATGATGCATGCCAGTTTCCGGTGGCGTCTGATAACCAACCTGGAATACAACACAACAGGTAATACATAAACAGGTTATTAAAATTGGGAGTTTTCAAGTTTTCCTCCATACATAACTGGTGCAGTATAATCAATATAAAGTAATATGCAAAACAAATTTCTTTGATATCTTCACATATTTATTTATAAATCTTTGCAATTATGCAAGTTATATAGAAAACCTCACAAGGCGCCGCAAGTTTTAAAAGAACCGAACGTTGTGTCCTGTTACATTATAATAATAAACAATTAACATTCAAATACAAAGAGGGTATTCCATGGAATAACAAAAGTCAAGATATTCTAAATAATTGAACTAATACAAACAACCTAGAAGACGGTATATCTTATCTTAAAGTATCTATATATTCCGGGATTCGAATCATATTCAACAAAACAGTAGTAACGTTTGCTCACAGCTGTACCCTTTGGACACATAATGTAGGTGACCACTTCAAAAAGGTTTCTTACCTTAAGAATCACATTCCAAAATTTGAGGGAGAAAAAGAGACAGGAATTGTAAAATCTCTTCATTTTGAAACACTTACCTATGACTGGCTGGCTAAAGACACTACCTACTGCCAAGCATAAATTCATGAGACCGTAGGCCGATGGAAAGTCGGCCATTCCAACAACATCTATCACTACAACTTGCATGATGCTCAAAAACGAACCAGGGAATATTCCTATTATGGCTGCATAGATCGCCATGAATATAAACGAGTCAAACATCGGAGCAATGAACGCAAATACGGCGGGAATCACCATGCTAATTAAGAAAATATGTTTTCGTTTTATTAAATTCTTGTCTACAATCCAGCCCAACAGAACCCTTGCTATCACTTCACAACCGCCCATTATAGACACACTCAGCACGATTTTAGGTTTGTCGTATCCCAGCGCTCGCACCTGGGAAGGGATTAATATCATATTATTCCCATAGCTGTTCATACACAATGTGAAGGCAAGTGTGTACATGGTAAAACGAGGATTTTTGAAGAGTTTGAAATTTAAATTAAATCCTTTGCAATTCTCATTTTTATTTTTAGAAGTTATAGATTTATCTTGTAACGTGGTATCGACATTGAGTAACCCTTTCTCGTCTTGTCCGTTACGCATGTTGGTTTCAGTTTGCTTCATTTCAATTATTTTCCTTTTCAGCAAGACCTTTGGTTGAACAAATATTAAGGCGGCTGCGCAAATATTCAGAACAATTGCGCCAACAATCCATAACACCCCACGAAGAGTGAACACCTCAAAGAGGAATCTGCAAGAACAGAAATAGCTTAATGTAGCTTTTTTTAAAGCATTTTAAAACATGATAATAACACGATCGTATACCATTTTCATAATATAATTATAAAACTTGAAACATGTGTAGTTCTAACTTTCACCATCCCCTACTTCATCATTTAAATACTGTGAAAATGTTGTAAAACCCCAATTCATCCATACATACAGTGTACACATTTACGCCCGTTAATATGGACGGCCTAAATGTATTGCTAAAATTGGACTTCACTTAAATCAAATATTTATTTTTGATTTCCTGTATGACTTTGCATCTATCTGGAGTCAGCTTTGGTGGACTAGTCAGTTAGTGTATCAGCTCACAGTTTAGAACTATTAACTGGTAAACCTTATTACATAAACGCGAAATTCTAAACTTATGCATTAGTATGTATTTATTGTGTTAAGAACGTAATATGTGTAGTGTAAACGTAAGAGAGGAACACTCACTGGTATAGAAAGGGAAAGCAGAAAGAGCCTATTCCACTGGCAGACAATGTGATGCCATTGGCAAGCGCTCGGTTCTTCTCGAAATAATAGCTGATAATGGTCGAACAAGGTGAAAACGATAGACCATATCCAAGTCCTGAAATATAAGAGATCTTTACATAACACTTGGTCGAGAGGGTGAAGACGCCTCTACGCCTTTATACATTACCGTATTGTAGAGAAAGGGGACTAGTTTAGTGTCTGGGTTGCCCGGAATAACAGTATTGATACGGATTTAATTTTTAGGCTGCAAATAACGCCATCAACGCAGTTATTGTTTTTTTAAAATTAATATCAATATATGTATTATATTTATTGTTGTTGTAAATCGTATACAAAAGTGTAAAGAGCTAGGGTGGACACATGAGCCTAAGCGGATACAATAGCCTCCAACGTCGCCTCTGTGTGCCTATTGTTGATACACCCAGTGTTATATACATACACGAGTCGGACAGGCGATTATAATGAACAATAGTTAACTTAGAGTGTTTGTTTCGCCCTAATATGGTCATAAGCTAATGAATAAACTCATCACTACCTAACACTACCTGTCATTGGTTAAATAGCATCACGTGATCATTGTTCATTATGTATTCTCCTATATGTGATGGCGTTCATAAAAAGGTGCCCCGATACGATGACCGAAAATGGCGGCGATTCTATTTTCAAAAGTAGGTAAAAATGTCGAACAGAAAATGTAGCATTCACAGAACACAGTCAACTAAACACACACACACAAAACAAGGTATACGACATCCCAAGCATTAAAGGGTTGACAATATGGCTACTGCCTTGGAACGGTCAGCGGCAAAAATAAAGGAGGTGGGGTGGGGGTGTTAAACCAGGTTTTAAGTTGCACCAAACCTCACTCTTACCCTTATGTTATCCCTATAAAGCAAGATAGTGTAAATAAAGAAATCCCCGCCATTGTATGTTCTTTAACAAACTATGCAGCATTAATATACAATATACGTATAAGACAAATATAGATATAAAAATCGAACAGGAAAAGCATCATTCAAGGACGACAGTCAACCACAAACACACACAGAAACAAAGAACACACATTTAAAGATGAATAAAAGGCCAAATAAGACATCACAAACACAAAGGGTTGACAATAGGGCTACCGCCTTGGAATGGTCAGTGGCAAAAAAAGGCCGCCGGGGGTTTAAACTAAGTTATAGGGTGCACCAAACCTCACACTTACCCTACTGTCAACCCAATTAAACGGGACAGTGTAAATAAAGAAATCCCCGCCATGAACTATTCTCTAACCAACAAGGCAGCATTAATAGGCAATATAAGTAAAAAACAAAGATGATCATGTATATATGTATATGCGTATAAAACAAAAGCCCAGACAGCTAGTAATTAAGTACTTAATGACTCGACAAAAGCCAGAGCAACAAGAGAATAAATCTTTAAGGGCACGACAAGACAATATTGAAGACAAACATCAAACTTTACATTCATTTCTTTTAAGGTTTAGGTAGACGTCATCACAGTCTGTTCGGTCATCGCACAATCAAAGAGGAAAGTATAGTGGCGAACTGTAAATGGGTCAACCACTGAGCATGCGGGCGTTACAAAATGACAGGATTCCATAGCTGAGGAAAATATTATCAAAAAAAAGCTTCACAAACTAATTGGCAACTGCACATAGTGTAACTGTCCAAATTGCCGTTAGGCCGGGGGAAAAAATACCTGTGTTTCTGGTTACCCGACCGTCCCTATTTTTTGGCGCCGACCCTACATTTTTTTATCATAAAAAATAAAAAAAAATAAAAAAAAAGAATAAAAAAAATAAAATAAAAAAAAAGAAGATTTCCATGTTATTTGTTGAAAACAAACATGTTTTAAGTTTTCCTGAAAAAATGTCCCAGAGTAATGTAGTTATAGACACTGTGTGAAGCTCTCCTGGTCAACATTTGATACCTAACTGCTGTCATCAATTTTTTCTCTGGGAAAATTTCGAGAATTATCTACAAATCTGGGCTGGTTGGAATCGCAGATGTATGTCATTCTCGAAACCGAAAACCGAAAACAACTTGATCAAACCGTTTTGCAGTGACAAGTCAAAATGCTTCGAAAAACGCGATTTCCAATTAGGTATACATCCAATTAGGTATACATTCATATTTATTTTGTTCCATAGTGATCGCGTTTCTCGAAGCATTTTGACTTATCACAGAAAAACGGAGACCAGAGAGAGCTTCACACCTTGTCTATAACTACATTACTCTTGGACATTTTTTCAGGAAAACTTAAAATATATTTGTTTTCAACAAATAACACAAAAAAACAAAAACAAATTGTGATTGAAGGCAACTATTATTTATATATTCTTTTGTCTAGATTTGATTACTATTTTTATGATTCTTTTCATTTGGATACATTGATGTAAATTCAGTGATTCATTTAAAAAAAAAATGACAGGCTTAATGTACGACTCGTGTTATTGACAGTTTTAATATTATTAAAAGTTTAGTTTTATGACAGAATAACAAACAGATTGGACACTTTCTTTCTGAAACAATGAAGTAGCCAAATTATCACGTAGCACCTTAAAGCTACAGAGTCCCTATATCAATCGATTTCTTCTTTGTAGGCGTGTCTTTATTTGTAAATTCATGTTCACCAGCTCATGTCGAACTCGGGTATTTAGCGAGCAAATATAGCGCAGGAAATCATTTACTGTATATACATCGACCAGTGCACATCGTACCTATACACAGGTAACAGTAATTTTTACAGATAAAAAAGGTTAGCTTCTTTCGGGACTCGAACACACGACCTTCTGATTTCAAGTCCTGTGCTCTATCCACTGAACTACAACGCTACTTGAGAAAATAGTATACTAACTACCATATATTTTGAGGCAAAATAACTTAACATATTTGAACGCAACTAAAGATGGATCAATACATATGCAGTCCATATTGTCGCACGTGTAAATTAACATTGCCTGGTGTAATACTGTATCTTATCAATATGAAATCAATACTTCGCCTCAAATCAACCATATCTCGACTTGTTATTTAGCGCTTGATGAGTTTGCGTGCTCTTCTTATTACGTAATGCCTATTTAGTGTTCAAAATGCTACAAAATACCAATAAATAGCAGTGGTCTAGAGGTTCAGCGTACATCTTTCAAATCTTACAAGTGCAAGGCTGTGGTTCAAATTCCGTTCCGGGTAACTATTTTTTTATCACATATATTCTGGAGCCGTATATTTATCGATGTTACCTGTACGGAGGCTAAATAAAAATGTGAAATTTTACGTATTGATTTCTCCTTATATACCGACTTTAGGGGGTGTTCGTCGATTTGAAACTACTTCACACGTGAGTCATTCATATTCATGAGTTATTACCAGTTAAAATAGGGACTGTACAGCTTTAACCTTTTCTTCGAACATCTCTTTCAAATATTCATAGATTTTGATAAGAAAACATGCAAAGATTCATATTAAAATAAATGGCAAATAGGATTATAATAGTTTTTCTAAATAAGAAATTGTATAAAAATACCATCAATTTCCGCACTGCCACGTGAAACAGATATACATTTCACAGTATCCTATATATTTGTTATTTATAGCTATGTGTTTTATATAAAAAAAACATCCAGAAGACTGAGAAGTGGTATAAATACTAAGCGTAATGTCAAAAATCAAACAAATATTTGCAATATAAAAGATGATTCGTGTGCGTCAGCATGATAGGACACTTAGGCTGTGTCATTCTTGAATTAAAACTTAATTAATCACCTAGCAAAGATGCTATATATATTAAAATAGAATCCGATTATTTTGACATCCATGAAAAAAAAAAAGAAAAAAAAAAGAGATCTACCTACCTACCCTAATTTTTTCAACTGAGTAACCAGAAACAGTTGTTTTTTTCTGGCCTTAGTAAAAAACGCTTTATTACTGAAAAGGGGCAAATATGTAGTGTTTTGTACAGCAAACGTTTTTTAATGAGTGCAATAAGGTTGGGTGGTAAGGCTGTATCTAATGAGGGAAAATCATAAGTATTTATAGAAGAAACTTGACGTTTATTGTAAACTTTATCATGGACATCAGTAAATCTATTGAATTTTTGACTGACCGAAATAAATTAATCCCAGAATTGTCATAAGGTTTAGCACAGTGTTTGTAAGGTGATCTGTAACGAAAGAAGTTAAACGCGTGGAGATGTTTATAGTGATGCAGGCACTAGAATCAGAAATAAAGCGGGCTTTATAATTATGTGTAATTTAGGAATCCAGTATATAGCTGACGTTTGGTTTGCTTTTCGTCTATCCCAGTCTTCAAAGTAGTGCACTGATTAATATGCGTGGAAACAATATCACCCTCAGTAGATTGCTCCAAGAGCCAGAGATACAACAGTGACGTAGTGTAGGCGTCAAACAATAATCGCATAATTAGCTGCTTTATTAGCAGGAACTAAAACAAATTTATGAAATTCTTGGATTCCCGATTACTAATTAAGAAAGGACAGCATTGGTCTCGGAGGAAGTAAAGAAGGATTAGCTGTCCCTCTTATGATTTTAAGAGTCAACTTTTTCCAGTTTGAAAGGAAGTTCGGGTCCATATGTTCTCTGAGACACCAAGTTTTACAGTCGCATTCCTATGGGCTACATTGAAAATAAAAGTCTTCTGATATAGACTTTCGATGTGATCGAATATGTTTAAAACGTGTTCGTGCGTGCGTGCGTGTGTGTAGTGTAACGTCGCTTTTAACAATCTGTCAGTCATACCATGAGGGTGTCTAGTTGCAGTAGTGAGCTCAGTGCTCTACTTGATAGTGCTGCACACTGGAATACCACGCCATGCTAGCCCACCTAGTCACATATAATGACACCGGGGCCTTGAATTCACCAACCATGCTGGAGAATATTCTTAGACTTAAGCTCAAGTATGCAAATTTCAATCACAAATATGTCTATAAGTTTACAGAAAAAACGTGTTCATAACAAGCTGCTGTGTATAAATATGATGCATACTAATAAATAGCATCTTCTTACAATTGTTTAACTTTGAAGGTCATGGCATTTTTTGTGATCGAATTTTCAGTACTTGAGCTCAAGTCTAAGAATAGTTTGAAGAATGGTTGGTGAATTCCAGGCGGGTCGACCAGTCATAGAGCTACCCTTTATATGCTGACTGGCAAGCAAGGGAGCTAGTATCCGGTGTATGTACTAGTATCCGGTGTATGTACTAGTATCCGGTGTATGTACTAGTATCCGGTGGTGTATGTACTAGTATCCGGTGTATGTACTAGTATCCGGTGTATGAACTCTTTGGTATCACCCGGACGGGATTGAACATATCGACTGATTGTTTCAAACAAAACAAAATGGTTGTTAAACACACACTAATTTACAACTATTATATTATTAAATGTCGACCAAACTGATTCCGCTTACCTCCAATTAATCCAAATGTCAGGTACATGTATTCCATCTTGGGCACAAAGGCGGAGGCAACATGTCCCACCCCCACTAAGACACCACCAATAAAGGAAATCGTCCGAAATGAATATTTTACGCTGAGCCAGTTTGAGAAAGGACCTGAATATAAGAATAAATACATTTTAAGTTATAATCATTCATTCAACTCGAGCTCCGTCGATGTGCTTGCACCAACGCACAGAGCTGCCAATGCCATTGAGTAGGTTATACATAGAGGATCTGACATGAGTTGTCATTTCATACAAAATTTTATTAAACGAGCTCAGGAATTTGTTATTAAGCGAGCCTCCGGCGAGCTTAATAACAAATTCCTGGACGAGTTTAATAAAATTTTGTATGAAATGACAACGAGTGTCAGATCCTTTTTATCACATGGCTCAAGAACGACAAGAAACTTGCAATTAAACCCAACCAATCAAACCAGAACGATACCTCCGACAGACAACAGCACGTGTATAAAGCACGTGCACGGTCGCCTTGTATTACACATGGTTAATATAAGGAAATACGTAATGGGTATATTATACGGAATACAAGCAGTTCCATGTGATAAAAATATATAGAAACTGCCTATATATATATATGTTTTTCTTGGGGGGAAAAAGTAAACATGAATGAAATGTGTTGTTTAAGTAAATGGTTATATATATTGTATGTAGATAAACCATTGCTTATCTATGACTTTGGATTAAAAACAAGTAAGATAATTTTGTTCTATTAACTGCTTTAATATTTTACCATGTTATAACTTGGTTTCCATCAGAGGGATCCAATGACGTAGCAATTTATAATTAGAGCATGTTAGTAGAGTTGATGACTACATGACTGTGGAGAATTTGATTCTGGATTTAGTAAGTCTGTTACTATATTAGCATATATTATCTTTAAATGTTGGGTAGGGAGTTGGGTGGGAGCGGGTGAAGATGGGATTAATGGGGATGTCTTTTTAAAGAGCAAACTGTCGAAATACTATGCTTCTTCATTATTACAAAATTAATTAAAAGGGTGATGCACTATCGTCAAACAAGATTTATTTAAAAGGGCTCTGAAAAACGTGGAAAAAACTGAAAGATTTATTAAAATGCCATGAAAAATAAAGAAGATATGACATATTGAAAATTTGCAAAGAATATAAATGGAGGCGGCCATCTTGGAACGATGACGTCATCGCGCATTTTTACCAAATATGGTATATTGACAAAATAGATTTTCTTTGCTTTAAAAGACTCCATTTTATGTTTCTTTGCAAGTTTTCAATAGGTCATATCTCCTTTATTTTTAATGGTATTTTGATAATTCTTTCAGCTTTTTAAAAACGTTTTTCAGAGCCGTTTAAAATAAATTGTTTGAAAATAGTACATCTACCCCTTTAAGATCAAACAGGAAGATACACGTTCACGAGTTGATTCCCGTGTTTGTTGGACCTACCCATTCCAAACAAAAGTAGTAGGTTGAGGGAACCAATCCAGGCGGTGTTCCCAGCACCAGCATCGTAGTATGTTATCATTTCTGTATATAGAACGCCATATGATTTGATGGTACCCGCGATGAACATATACATAAAGAAACAACCTGTAATAGACATAAGTGAAAAGTATGTTATTTTATTTTCATAACGCTATCCTATAGAAATTCAACTCAACAAAGCTAATATTTCTGCTGTCGCTTCTTTGCTCTATTTGCATCTCTCTATGGAAAATGGGAACAGAATAAGGAAAAGCTATGACAAGAAAGCTGATTTCAATTTTGACATTGTAAAGTATCACCACTTAGATGCGAAAGGTTTAAACCATCAATGGCCGTTTGGTCAATGATCCCTGTTGTCAACCCATCTATATTTGTGATATTGCATACGTTGCTTCTATTTTTTCATGTAATTGTTGTTTATTTCGAATGCGTGTTTTATGGATGGCTGAATTCTGTGAATTCTACATTTCCTGTGCGACTTGTTGACTGTCGTCCTTGAATGCTACTTTTCCTGATCGATTTTTATATCTACTTTAGGCCTTCGGCCAGGATCAATGAATGTCCTAAGAGGAGGGGGAAAAAACAAAAATAAAATTCTATTTTGATTTCAATGATTTTATTCATTATTGTTTGCTCAGAAAACAAATTATTATGTGAAAATACATACATGTGAAAATACATACTGATAGCATATTTTTGATTAGCCTGAATTGTCAATTGAATTGGGGTTTTAAGGCGCACCAACACATGAAAAGGTTATATGGCGCCTAACAGGCATGAACATGCAAGGCTCATCTTCCATGTACATCTAGATAAAATATGGAAAATGGGCCTAGAACATTCTCACACTGAACTGCAGAGTTGCTGCAAATTCTATCGTAGAAACTCCATTTACGCTGGAGCCACGTTATTGTTTTTCTGCCACTGCTCGTTTGATGTGAGCGAGATAGCACCTGAAACAATGCAGGGATCATGATGAAGACCTTTAAAGATGAACATTGTCCTAAATCAACAAATCCGCTGTTGATATGTTTTTAATTAATAAATATCATTATAAATACGATGTTTATTATGTTATTGATGTATGCATAGTGAAAATATGTTTTTAAACATAAAAATCGAAAAGGCGAACAGGCATCGCTAAATGTTCGAAAAAAATCAAAGGGGGAAAACTCTTCCTCGTATAACCGGAAGTGACGTCATTGGGAACAAACAAAAGCCATTAGTACATAGGGAAAGCACGCAAAAACAGTATAGTGTGTATGAAAATGTCGGAATTAAACTGCATGTGAAATTCTGACAGTAAGTCACCGGCAACACCGCATATGTTGGTACATATAACACTACTCAACTTTTATAATTGGTAACCCAGGTTTTTAAAAATAACACAAATACTAAACGCTTGAAATCACCGAAACACATACCAATATTTTATTAAATTTATTAACAATATAATCTGAAATCATTTTTTTCCAGATTACATTGTTGATAAACTTAAGAAAATATAGGTATGTGTTTCGGTGATTTCCAGTTTATAGTATTCGTGTTACTTTCAAAAAATCTGGGCGACCGATTATAAAAGTTGAGTAGTGTACACTTAGCGCGAAATGCAGTATATTCCGAATGCATGGATATGGTCTAATACTTGTACATTAATACGAGCGTAAGATAATAAGGACTTTACTCTTGCCGAAAACAAAAATTGGTACGTGTTTATTTTTGACATAATTGATAATTTTTTTTATTTTTTACGTGTTTATTTTTCACATAATAAAAATAACAACATAATAAATGACACAGCATCTAATTTCTATAGTACCAGGGAGTATATATGCCATAAGTCCCCGCCACCTGGTGACCAAACCACCGGGGAGTGGCACGTATTAGATTTGGATTTGCAGTATGACACGCTCTCCACGTGCCCCCAACTAACAATATACCACACACCGACTAATCAACTATTGCGGTGCCCTATTGAAGTACAGCCTAATTAGGGTACATACGTCGGTATATGACAAAAGCACGCACCATTTAGGGAAACATAGTTTTATGACACATTTCCTGTTTATTGCAATTCCGTGAGCGGTGCAATACAGCCGCCGCGAGCCGCGTACTGTACAAGACGGATACATGATGCGTGGGTAACTTGTTTATCGCGCACAGAGATGAACATACTATGATCTAAATAATATAGCCAAATGTATTATGAGCACGATATTATGTATATGTAGAGAACGAAACAACAGATCAAATTTACCATAATATAAAAGGTATATATGGTAAGCACTTATTTTACTTATTGGATGAACTAAGAGCCGTTATTGTTTTGCCATAAAACATTACTGAATTAATATTATAGCTAGTAACATTATCAATGTTCTGCCTTGTATTTTGAATTTTTTTAAATCCAGAGACCGATATATGTAGACGGACAGCGATATATAAATATATATAGATCTATAACACTATTGGCAGAAGAGGGTATATAGTTAAAAAATAAATAAACCTACAAAATATATATTGAAACAAAGACACAGTGTTTCTTTCACCGGATTCATTTAAATTTCTATGCTGAACCTTTTATTAGCAATCTTTTGAAAAAGACGGCTACATTATATTCTCGCCGTCAGCTCTTGACTGATTCACGTAAGGACGCATGCTTCTAATTCAACAGCTAAACAATCAGTGTGTATATAAAGATCTGAGACTATATACATTTCTTTAATTTAGCATACGAACACCTGATGAAGTGCTAAGATAATAGAACAAAAACTTTTATGTTACCTCATTTATTAAGTTACTCCTCAACGCCAGTTGAATCGGCGAATATGCTCGGAGACGGCGGGGTGAGGCACTTCTCATTTTTTGTAATATTGTTCGTACCCTGGTTTTTTTAATCGGCATGGCCGTTTGTTCTCCAAATTCAACGAAAAAGAAACCAAAGGATGGACTTCCCACGAATCCAACTCAAAATGTTACTACAAACTCGCGCGTCTTTCGAAGGTTCCCACTTTTTTGAGGAGACGGGCGATTTTCGTCGGCAACGGTCCACCCACACTTCGAATCTTAATCTGATTTAGAACATGAAAGAAACTGATATTATTATATTGTCCTTTTGTATGTACACGTTTGCACCCAGCAACAGTACACAGCATTTTTAACACGTACCATAAAACGTAATCCTACATAGACAATGCAGACTTAATGCGGAGCCGCTAATCGCTTAGTACCAATGACGTCACAGGTCTCGTGACACTTACCTGTCTTCAAAAAGGGCGAAACTCGGAGCGTGTGCGCTATGATGTATACTTGGCTACTGTGACAAAACGGGACAACCAATAAGTGTAATATTTAAACAGGTTGTATATTATATACATATATTTTAAAATATATGCTCAAACGACACGCTATATTTCACCTTTAATGAACATGAACAAAAAATGATAAAATGAACATGAATTTGGGGGGATTCTACCCCTCTGCCTACCCCTCCAAAGGGATCTGCAGTGGCCCTATTCTTTGCCCCGTGACCAAACGGGGGCTCCCGGGAACCACACGGGGCCTGAATTGTCAAATCAAGTTTCAAGTTTTGTTTGTCGGTAAACAAAACAATAAAACATGCAAATTATTTGTTTATATATACTTTAAAAGTATCTGACATTATATCTGACATTTTTTAAAGTTTTTGACAAATCCTTGTGTGGCTGTCTAAACCCACGTGCGTGCTTAAAATGGAGTATAGGCACTATTAAAATGATCCCAATAAAAAAGCAGAAGATGAACTATGCTTGCCGAATAATATTTAAGTATAATACTAAATATCATTTGAATTTAATCAAATCGTTCTGAACAATATACATAGAATAAACAATAATACAGTTTCACAAATTAGTGAGCATTTTGCAACTTTAAATTTTCAATTTTAGATACTTTTTGCAAAACTGATTATTTGTAAATCTAAATGTTTAGTTTTGTACAATGTTTAGTTCAAATGATTAGATTAGTTTTTCTTGACTCGTTTGCTTCTGGTAGATGGTTCTTTGCCATTCTGGAAGCATGGTGTACATATTGGCCTAACTATGCCAAACTGTTCCCGCAGGTCACGGATCTTAACAAACGACGAATGGTGTCAGACCAGTCAGGAAGTGCTTCCGGGTCGTAGGGTGCTGAAATAGTTCCTTGAAAGAATCCAAAGTTTCTAGTTTGCATGTGTTTTTCCCAAGATTAGTTTCTATTTTATTGTTAAATCTAACCTGAGGTTAAAGTAGTATGTCTGTTGTCTTGTCATAGTAAGTATTTTAGTGTGTTTGTCAGGATTATTTCTTTGGAGAGTATGAGCACAGAGGTTAGGTAGAGATGTGGTTTTGACAGATGTTTATTTCAAAATACGCATAGTGTGAAATGTTGAAAAACTGAATCGGTGTTTTATTCCAGATATGGGACCGTTTGCTAGCCAAATGTGTTTAATACACAGAATAAAAGTGTATTTAAGCGAACGAATGTTGTGGAACTTGTGACTGATCTCCAAATATAGCCTATATTGCACTGTGTTCAATGGGCTGATTTTCACCGGTCTGACTCCGAATGCGTTTGTTTAACGACGAATGCGCTTGTTTTTGGCCAGCAACATTATGGTCCATTTTGTCTGTATATGCCACTGTCCAATGAAATGCGTCGATACGTTGTAATAATTCTAACAGTGATTTTGATTGGATAAATGAGCCTATTGATATGTTTGTGCTTCGTAGATTTGCCTATCGTTCATGCTATTTTTTACTCGGGCAAGTTTCCGATGTTTTTCTGTAAATGGCGGTTCAAACTTGCAGCGGAGGAAATAAAAAAATACTATTTTTCATTTTTTTTATTTTTTTCTGAAAATGGGATTTTTTGAGAGGCGGGTTCGTAAAACATAGAACAAAAAAAAGCCCTTAGATTCTATTTGTGTATCTTCTTTTAATATTGTTTCGTTTGGGCATCTTTTCAATATATTTATGTAACATAAGTGTATTTCAAAATAAAGAAACAATATTCCAAATGTCGTATTTCAAGAAAATGATGTTTACACTTATAAACTGATGATGTTGTATATTGCTAGTCACGGTACTCTATGTTGATATCACATGGGGTACTTTATGACACATATCACATGGAATACTTTATGACACATATCACATGGGATACTTTATGACACATATCACATGGAATACTTTATGACACATATCCCATGGAATACTTTATGATACATATCACATGGAATATTTTATGACACATTTCATGTGGGATTCTTTATGAGACACATATCACATTGGATACTTTATGACACATATCCCATGGGATACTTTATGACACATATCCCATGGGATACTTTATGACAGGATACTTTATGACACATATCACATGGGATACTTTGTGACACATATCACATGGGATTCTTCATGGCACATATCACATGGGATACTTTATGACACATATCACATGGGATACTTTCTGACACATATAACATGGATACTTTATGACACATATCACATGGGATACTTTATGGCACATATCACATGGAATACTTTATGACACATATCACATGGGATACTTTATGACAAATATCACATGTGATACTTTATGACACATATCACATGGGATACTTTCTGACACATATCACATGGAATACTTTATGACACATATTACATGGGACTCTTTCACATATGGGATACTTTATGACACATATCACATGTGATACTTTATGACACTATCACATAGGATACTTTATGACACATATCACATGGGATACTTTATGACACTTATCACGTGGATACTTTGACACACATGGGATACTTTATGACACATATCACATGGGATACTTTATGACACTTATCACATGGATACTTTATGACACATATCACATGGGATACTTTATGACACTATCACATGGGATACGTTATGACACATATCACATGGGATATTTTATGACACTATCACATGGGATACTTTATGACACATATCACATGGGATACTTTATAACACTATCACATGGTATACTTTATGACACATATCACATGGGATACTTTATGACACTATCACATGGGATACTTTATGACACTATCACATGGTATACTTTATGACACATATCACATGGGATACTTTATGACATTGTCACGTATATATATTGCACATGAGTCTTATTAGACATAATGCAAGTATTAATTTGAAGTGCAGCTTCTACTGTGGGATGTCCTCGACCCATCCTAGACCTGTTGGCGAAAGAAATAATGTATGTCTGTCAATTTGTTACTGAATAGCCAGACTCGGTAAACTCCCAACTTTTAGCACTTTACGGGCGACATCTAACCATCCTATTATATTGTACAACTATCAATCTCGTTAAATCCTATTCGTTTCTAGGATCTGACAACATGCATTTGAGGTCATTCCAGACATTCACTATTCATGTGAAATACTGAATTCATTACAGTCCCAAAAAGCAAAGAGGAAGAGCACATAATAAACATATTGAATGTGTATTTAGTGTTGGATGGTTCACCTTAAATACAGCTGACTGCAGGGTGGATCATGAGTTTAATGCAACAGATCTTCGGGTGGGTCATGAAAAAAGGCACATGTTGGTTGGATATCCTCCCCAGCCCGCCACCTCCAACCCTAACCCCGATAAATAATGATGAAAGCAGAGTATTGTAGCAATAAAGAGCGTATGACAAAATCGTTAAAGTTTCAGAAAGAACAAATGCAGTTTAAATTTCATGATATAATTATAAAACAACAACATTGGTAATTGAATACAATGGTAATAGTATATATAGTATATACATACCTGCAAGAATTGCCCAGGCATGCCCTCCGTCCACATCCGGGTCGTTACGCTTTTCATTTTCCGCCATTATGTCATTTCTGTTTACTCATTATCTGCGGACACTGTGACAAGCAGACGACAGTAGGTTAAAAAGTCGAAATGGCGAAGTCAGGTCACGTGAGTCAGATATCAAATTTGAATTAAATTGGCGTATTTAATCTGTTCCCACAGCTATTTAGTGGGTTAGGTTATTGTGTAAATATATCGGGCGCTGATAAGTGGGATGCGGGAGAGGTGGCGCTTAACATTTATGAAATGTGCATGTCTTGTCCTGGAAAATGTAGGGGCGACCCCTCCCTCTACAAAAAAATTCAATTCTTGATCCCCACATTCTAAAACGGATGCAATTATTGTTGCGCGCCTTCGTTAAGCACGCTGATTCTTCTTATATTCTATATAGTGATGTACGTGACCTTGTACCAACATAATACTCAATAGTTATGTGTCATTTTTAACATTTAGACAAAAACAAGATTATTGTTATCGCATTTGTAATCATTCACCTGGGTTCAATGGTTATTAAATATTAAATACATGTATCCTAGCGTTTCGTGTTTATTCACTCACAATATATGTCTAAATGTTTGAAACTACCTACTGTAGCCCAATTATTACTTGTTATACGAATAAAGGCGTGGTTTGATGTTTACTTTGCAATGTTAGGGTTTAGGGTTGTGCGCATATGTGTCTCTAAAAAGCAAGATAACAAGACTTTGATGTTTACTTTGCAATGTTAGGGTTTAGGGTTGTGCGCATATGTGTCTCTAAAAATCAATATAACAAGACGCTGGTATCAATTGCGGTTGTACACTATATCAGGGTCGATATACAGGGTTTATATATATCGACCCTGACTATATATAGTTGTGCAAATGTGTACTTTTATGTTCACGGGAAGGTTGTTTACAATTCTAATACCCATTCCATTTACCCCCTCAACCTGCACAACACCCATCCCTTTACGCCTCGCCCCCACCCCCACTTTCAAGTACCCATTCAGTCTACTTCCTCACCTAGACCGCATAACGAAATCGCTACGAGAGTGTATTTGTTCTACATATGCCGTCTTACAATGTATGTACTTTTGTTGAATTTTTAAGACTGATAGCAGTATTTTTGTTTTTTATATACTTAAGTTTTCAACATAATTTCCCTTTTAAGACAAACTGATATAACAGGCTAACTACAAAAACAACACAGAAAATGCACCACTTCACTAAAGACATTTCACGTCGTCTGCAAGCATCTCTCGTGTACAGTTCAGCCAGGAGTAAAGTTTTTTAATCCATTAACACCAATTTATTCTTCAAACTATATCATATCCTAAGGCTATTTAATCCAGGCTGTTCAACATGGTTAGCCATGCCTTACTCGAATTTTCACTATTTATCATATAAAAAATAGCACTGACATGCACTCTTGCGCCAAATTTATGATGACTACACAGAACAGTTATCAGTGTAAAAAGAAAATGTGTTCCACTTATAGATTACCTTTTGCAGGGACGTAGCCAGAGACTTAACAATGTGCAGGGACGTAGCCAGAGACGTAACAATGTGGGCCTGATTGTACTAAATTAAGTGACGAAGTTAAAGGTGTGTGTGTTTGGTGTGGATGTGTGGGTGTGGGTGTGCGGGTGTGGGTGGGTGGGGGTGGGGGAGGAGGAGAAAGACTCCGTCCGATATGCGTGACATTTAACACAGTGGTGCCTAGACTGGCTGTCGTCTAAGTGGTTATAGTTTACTTCTTTGCAATCGGAATCAAAATAAAATCGTGAGGAAGCTATCCAGCTGGCTTGCGGAACGTCGGTGGTTCTACCCAGGTGCCCGCCCGTGCACGAAAATTGCCCGGAGGAGCACCTGGGGTCTTCCTCCATCACTGGAAGCTGGAAAGTCGCCATATGACCTTAGCTGTTGGAGTGACTATAAAATCCAATTCAATCAATCAAAATAAAATCTTTAAATCCTAAAATGTTTACCAGTCTAGGTTTTTCTGAATAGGTCTGAACCACTGAGACTGGTGATTGCCGTTTTGCTAGTGTAACATGAGATGTCAGTGTTAGTTTGTGTCAGCATGCTTTATGAGATGTCAGTGTTAGTTTGTGTCAGCATGCTTTAGCCATAAAATAACACCTCTGGTATCCAAGTGATACAAATGTTTAATTGACTTTGAATAAGAGTACACGTGTACTGGGTTATAACCTACAGGAGAATTGTTTGTAGTTAAAGAACATTCAGGCAGTAGTTCTTTACCAAAGTGTTTTTATTTATACTGCTTATATAGTAATGAACATTACATAAACAAAATGGGAATTTAAAACTCCAACATGTATGTTTCTATCTGTGCTAAATTAACACCAACTAACAAATATAAATGAATTCTTTGTGAAAAATTAATTTCAAACACTAAAGCAGATTCTATAAAGAAACCATTGAGTTAGCTGCTTCAAGTAGACATAGCATCACATCACACAACAACACACAGATAAAAGTCCAGACATTGTGCCTATAATCGCCAGGTAGGACGCCTGTCGTAGGTGGAGGGACTATAATCCTTAGAAATACACACACACACACACACACACACACACGTGATAATGGAAAAAAAGGTCTGTTGTCCGTTGTGCGTCAGCCTTTTGATGTCAACACTTTTAACACCTTCATTTTACATCCGATATTCACCAAACTTGGCCAGAGTCTATACATGTTCGAAAGCCACTAATATTTAATAAAAAATGCTATATATTGCCTTTTACCAGACTTTTTCAGAATTATAATGTCAATAAAAGCTTGGGCAAGTCTCCCCACACCCCACCCACCCATACACACATTTGCTTTTAATTTCTATTTTATGAATATCTAGTTCATAGAAAAATGCGTAGATAAAATAACAAAAACTAGCCATGTCGGATTAGATTATTAATATATATATATATATTATATTCTGTGATGAATTATAGAAATTTCCCAGTTTGCGAACATCTATAACATATCTCTTCCTCTACTGTGCTATCTCGCCTAGTGTGCAAGATAGCACAGTAGTCAGATTTCAAATTTTAATAACTACTTATTTTTAGCAGATTGAAGAACTGTTAAAAACTTCTGAATTTGAAGAAGTAAATGGTCCTGAAATGCCTGTGCAACAAAAAATGCTGGAAATGCCCCCTGAACCCCAATTGTTTCTCAATTGTAGGCAATTTTTAATTTGAAAAATAGTTTTTTCTTAGCATACGTCTGCAGTGTAAAGGACAGATGATTCAGAAAATCCCATGTTGATATGAGGTTTCATTCAAATTTCAGAAGTGTCTGACCGAAGCACCGCATATTCAGCTAGATAGTGTATGAATTTTGTATTTTCCATAGGGGTGACAAAACCTGAGAGAGAAAAAAAAAAAAACTGGCTAACTTATGTATTTTATTGTTTTAAATTACTGGTCTTGGCTATATTAAAGATATTAAACCAACAACAATGTCTGCTACCCTGCTCTGAAGCTCAGATGTTGGAAAAGGCTGTACAGTAACCCTATGGGAAAATTAATTGAGGTGTGAGACCTAATTTTTCACCATAGTCACACAGATGCCTTTTCTTAAAAGTCAGTTATACACATTGATTCAATTGATTTGTGTGTTAGTTTAAAAGTAATGATTTTTTAGACAATTGCAACTAGTTGTTGGTATAGATGGCAGACATTATCTCCAGTATATGCCCATATCAGGTATTTGATATAATAAATTGCATAATAATATTTTCCAGCAATTTTTGTGCAAGTGTGTATATTTTTTGACAGGTATGTAAGCATGTGATAAATAAAAACATGATGTTTTCTGGTATATACATGTGCATTGTTTCAGCAGCCACATGTTCCTATAAGAAAATATCATAGAGTAGGCCGTGTGCTGCTACCCAAAATTTGACATATTGGTACCACTCAAGCTGGCAAATTCTAATATGCATTTTCGGAAAGGTCAATGTCTTACGCTTCTTTTAAGCCAGGATAGTATTTTTAGTTCGGTAGCTTAAAGGGACACTGTCCGTAAGTTTTAGCTTATAAAACACACAATAATTATGTTCGCAAACATTCACACTAAACATTATTGAATATTTACTAATTAAAAGCAAGATTGTTTAACGGAATTCAATCGCGTTACAAAAAAAAGTAAATCCGCTTTGTGCGTTTGAACTCACAGCCCAAACTAAAATTACACTCACAGTAATAACAGTGTGCGTGAGCGTAAAGTGGTCGATCACGCTCCCGACTGAGCTAAGCGGGCTATACATATTTCGCAATACATACTGTGGTGAAAACCTAATGCGCTAATGGAAGTCACGTGATTGCAGGAAAGGTAAATATTGTGGGTCCCACTTTATTTACATATAATAATTAAAACTTTATTTTTTTCAAACTCACGAATGTATTCCTACATATTTCTTAGGGTCTATCCTCATGTTTTTATGTATACATTTTACTGAATAAAAGTCAGCCAGATATTTGGTTATGCTCAATATCTGCTTACTTACGGACAGTGTCCCTGTGTGTAAAACTATTGTTTTATAAAGGGAGGTAATTTTTAAGAAAATGTTCTAAATTGATATAAAAATAGATGTATGGCATGGAATACATCCACCAAATTTGTTTTTGTGTATTTGATTGCGTTCAAAACGGTTACGTAAGTCATGTTAACATATAACAGTTCAATAGTTCAACCCTTAAAAACGCATAAAAACATATGGAAGCAAACATTCAACCGTTTTAATCATTAAACGCACATTCTATCGAAAGAAGGTAAAGATAACCAAACAAATTAGAATACATTTATACTTTTTAAGCAAATTACATGGAAATACAGTTTTTTAGATTCTGCATATACGAAACAATACGAAATAATATAAACGTCCGACCTCTCTGTAATAAATGTGATGCTATAAAGGGAGATAATAAAGTACACTTTTAAGATTTTAAATAGAAAGATTAAGCTAAGATTAGAAAATGATTCACAGAAATGTTACAATTCAAAGTTCCGTTTTATTTGTCTTTGTGTCACCTTCGTAGCATGGCAGACAGGTAGAGATCGCTTTGTCCGTAGTCTGTCTTCATTCATCGTCTTTGTCCGTCTGTCCGTCACGCTTTAACCTGCAACCTGAACTTGGTCATAACTTAAAAAACAGTTCACCTATGTTCATGAAACTTCATAAATATCTTCATCTCACCCCAAGGAAAGTCGTTACACATGTCTAATAACTTTGTTTTTTATTTCGGCAAAGTTATGCCCCTTTCCATTAAACCTTAACCTGCAACCTGACCTAGCTCATAACGTTAAATAAGCACATGACAATCTACAAAAGTGTTCCGTGGAACACCCTTCTCATTATTTATTTAACACGTATGCAAAAGCCTATTATCAGCCCTTGATTCCATCATTAAATTATATACTATTGTTAAATTCACATTCACACTAAAAATATGTATAGCATAATTGTAACCACTGTTAAAAAAAGAAAAAAATAGTTTTGATATTTAAAATGATACACATGAAAAGCGTGCACTTACATTTTAAACTGAAACGTGGTAAGGTGAAACGTTCGGATGAACAGTTTATTTGATTGGACCGAATATAGACATGATAATGATCATTTTGTTTTGTCTGGCAATGTTTCTATGCAAAATAGTCACTCAGTTCTGTTTAACACATCCACGTTATAACAAAATTACAGAGAAAGCATGTCTATGTCATCATACTATAACATTGAGATTATTTCGAAACCACATGTATTTGAAAGAATATCTTTGCCTTTTTACAATGGTGCACTTTGAAATTTGGAAGATGTGAACATGGTTTATTTTATTTAGAAATGATGTCTCGTAAAAAAAAATTGCCATCATACTTTTCGGATAAAAAGGGCATATTTCAGCCATATACGTATTATTTCTGATATTATGTTCACGTAAATAATATTGAAGTACTGTCATGTACATTATGGTTGACATTGCTCATGCCTAAAGTATGCATTTGGTTGAAAATGTCACTTGACCATACCCCATCCATTTTGGAGTTTGTGTTTATATAAAGATGGCAGATATTAAATAGTCCTTAAATATTCAGCAGCTAACGAGTGTTACAGGTGATGCAAGTTAACACAGGGTAGATACAAAGGCAATGTTGCAAGGAGGTTTGAAAGACTAGCACAGCAGTCTTTGCTTCACTCTTTGGGAGTAGGAAAATTGTTCTTAAATGAAAACAACTGATTTACAAAGTAGTCTGAGTATATGACTACTGAAATAAAAGTATAATCTAGATACCGCTACGTCAATAGGACAGAGCATCCTGACAGACATGTTTTGAAAGACGGTAGTTAAATATTATTTTAAACAGCAGGTTGTCTAAATGGACACACGGTCTATAGTAAAATCTGATGATCCAATCCACCACTCAGTAGAATGGGCATACAACAAGCTGTTGTAATGAGACCCTGGAATAATTATCAAGTGGATATCAGTTAATAATAATCCAGTGTCTCATTACAACGGCTTGTTGTATGTCCATCCTATAGCGTTGTGAATTCAACTGGTCAGCTCTTGATGAGCAGTATTCCCCATACATATGCAACGGCAACAGTACAACATTTGCGTGCATACCACTACGTGCAAACAAGGACCTCAGAAAGTCTTACATAGCTTTAGAATAGGGATGGTACACCATGAACTTTGTTATAAGGCCAATTATAACAGATGCCCATATGTTCCTTTAAAATTTCTTTCGAAACTTACTTTACACTGTACTTGCAGCATGGTGTGAATGCAGGGGAGTTAGTTGTAGCATGCATACCAGATTCAGAATGTTAACATGCGTCAACATTCGGCAGATGAAATAATATAGGGTCCTATAGAAACCACAGCGTCCGAACGCAATGGCATCGTAGGTCCGCACTGTACTGCAAACAAGGACTAGAAACTACAATGAGACAAAAAACAACTGAAAGGGTGGTGAAGACAGGGTTACCGACTTGGAACGGTCAGTAGGCAATAAGGCCTACTGGTTAGCTTGAATCGATTTTATATGCGCATAATCCTCGCTATTATCCTGTCTTCAGCGCCCAGATAGACAAGACAGTGTAAACACAACTACATCCCATTAAAAGGAATTCTCTAACAATAAAGTCCACATCAAGAGAAACTAACTAAAGATACACATACAAAATAAACATCTCAGGATGTATCTAGAATCGTACTGAACAACCATAGTAGTTGCAGCTAAAGAGAAAACCAATCTAGGGTACGACCAGAAAACCCGAGGGACGAAAGCTCATGCACCCACCTCCCTTAGTTGGGGTTTCAGTAGGTACAATCATAGAGTCCCAAGAGGTAGTCCAGTCATCGCACAAGTGAAAAGTGAAGCGTAATGACTGACTGTAGAGGGGTCAATCACTAAACATGCAGTGCGCTGTAAAACCAAAGGGTTATATCCTTTTCTGAAGATGAAAACGTAGTATTCTGTTAAAAATATTAATATCATGATTGTCTCTTTCTGTAGCTTTGAGACGTATATTATTTTCCAGGCTGAGTTTTCTTTAAAACTACGTTTACTTCTTAATTGCATTTTTCTCAACCCAAAACTGAAATATCACTTCTCTCGGTTCTGTTAATTGGCATATTTTTTGTTTGCAATAGTTTAATAAAAGAAATACTACAATGTCATTTACGAATGCAATTTGTGAGTTTGAGTTTAATTATCAAAATCGTTTAAAATTGTCTTATATTACAGATATACATGATATTCATGCAATTCTTTTTTTTAAGCTATTTTATTTTATTTATTTATTGTGTTTCGTCCATTTTTTTTCCATATACTCGAACATAGAAGAAAAAGAAGATACTTTATTTGCCTCGTCATATGTCTATGGAGGTTCGAGGCCACCCTGCATACATATAACAAGATTGAAATAAGTCTAAGAAGACCCTTGAGCAAATCAAAAAAAATACATAATCATTAAACATTTTTTCTTTTCTCGATTATAGTGGACAGTGTCAATATGTGTACTTCAACCTTTTTGTGTTTGTGATGTCGTTTGCATTTTTTATTACTTTTGCCTTCTCGTTTGTCTGTTTGCGTGTTTGTTTTTATGTTTTGTGGTTGACTATCGTCCTTGAATGCTGCTTTACCTGTCCGATATTTGTATCTTTCTTTATAACTAAAATACATCACTCATATGATAAGGTAAATAATAAGATTAAATGTTAATCAATCAAACAAAAATATCATTCTTCGATGATTCTAATTGGTAACGTATTATTGACTTATTTGAGTCAAGTATCTTCTAGATACATGTCTGTCGATCATATCTTTCCCTGCGAATTCGAAACAAGAGGAAAGATATAATTCAAAACTGGTATACTTAAGTCAAAATGTAATGGGTGCCTAATAAGAAAATGGTAAAGACCTTCAGCTCCCTTTCATTTCAAAAGAAATCATTTTTTAATAAATATTCATTTTTTTTGTAAATTTTATTTGCAGCCTGCTTTCAAGTTACTTAGGAACATTTTGTCTGTACATCTTTATTTTCATTTTTGAAAAATACTTTGTTTTGTTATAAATACATATCCAAAAATCTTTTATTTTATGCTTTATTTTTGTAAATTTTCTCCAGAAATGTCAAGATGTATCAACTTTGATTATTCCAAACATTTTTCCCATGAACATTAATATAATAGAATGTTTATTTTAAGAACATTCAACTGCCTTATATTGCAATAAAATTGCATTTTAAATAGTCCAGTTTTAGGCAGTTTGGGTTTAAATTTCGATATTCTGTGTCAAAAGTAATGGCATTTTCAAATCTCTGATCCTTTAGGACTGTCTCTTCTGTAGCTCATGACACCTTTACATTTAAAGAAATACTATAACGACTTCTGTTTTATTATATTTTAATCATAATTTAAAATTTCATGACTATTCCAAAAATCAGCGACTTTAATTCATTTTGTGTTGATTTCCCTAAAAATTTCAAGATTTATATATTTTATTCATTCCAATTATTTGTTTTCATGAACTTGTATATAACAGATAACTTTAAGGACTTTCAATCTCCTTATATTGTAATGAGAATTATATTGTGAGAAGTAATCCCGTTTTTAGTGATTTTGGTTAAAATTTGCAAATTTTGGCCCAAAATATCCCAGTTTTTCCAAATCTCTGATCCTTTAGAATTTTACCTATCTCTCAGGACATCTTTAGATAAATGAAAACACTTTAAAACCTACTATTTTTTTTAATTGAAAGTGTCAATATTTTTTTAAAAATTATTCCAAAAATGAGCAATTTGTACGCTTTTTTTGCTGATTTTCCCCCAAAATGGCAAGCTGTCTACATTTTGTGCATTTCAAATATTATTTTTATTTACATGAATATAACAGGCAACTTTCAGAAGCTTCAGCTCCCTAATATTGCAATGATAATAATAATTAAAAAATTATTCCAGTTTTTAGCGATTTTTGTTCAAATTTGGATGTTTTTGCCCAGAAATAATGTGTTAAGCTACCGTTTCAGAAAAACTATCCTGGCTATTTCTTATTTATTAAGATGGATCTAAAAGGTTATAGCAACTAGAATTTGCCAGCTGAGTTGGTACCGAAAAGTTGAGCAGAACACGGCCTAGAGATAGCAGATATCTAAGTTGATATATCTGATATCTCCCATATTGTTGAAGTCTCAAATTTAAACTGTCAACGACTCATATTTGCATGCCATGATGGACAGTGATCACACAAGTGTCAAGTGATTGTTGTTGTTGTATGTGTATCTTCCAACTCACGAGTTTATGTTGGTGTTCTCCATTTTTATTACAGAGACTTATAATGTTTATGTTCCGTTTGAGGGGAAATTTCTCATTATTGTATAGCTGTTATCTAATCGAAATAGGTGCAGTTCTTGAATTCTTTAAATTTTTACCGGAATAGTTACAGTTGCAGCTTCAATTATGTTTGTTCTACATGGGGTCTTTATGTAATGGGTTGCATTTCAAGAAAGCAGGCGACACAGACCATGTTTAGGGAAATGTTCATGCTGATTGAGTTAAAAATGGCAGATATATTACAGAAATACTATGGTTGATGGCATTTCTTTTAATATGTTTTATGTTAAAGGCAGAATACCGCCAAAATTCAAGTGATACTCTGACTTGCATATGTCTTCATATTCTCAGATCTAAGCTTAGATGGTGGTTTGTTTGACATGCAGTATCTAAATGACTGGTATACTTTAGACTTTTATCTTGTTACCATGGATACAGGAAGAAATGATATATTTTTCCTATTCAGATTTTTGCAGTTGATCATTGAATACATATGTCTGATACCATGATAGGAACTAATATTGTTATAATCATGATTATATGATAGAAGATGACAAAAGGAGATTCTGATGAAAATCTCATGAAGACTGAGGCAAAAATGATGGAGTTATTACACAAATGCTACATGTTTTGCACTTTTATAAATGTTACAGCGAGAACTTGTCGAATCCACCCGTTACTCTCAATCACATAATCCTGAATTATTTCACTTCTATATATGATAGAAGCATGCTTATGGTCATATTGTATAGGTACTGCACATAGCTACTTTAAATGTTATGTTATGGATGATGTTGCTAAAAAATATTTACTCTCTTGAGGTCTCACACCTCTTTTATCTCCCCTGAAAGCTCACGGACCTAGAGACAAAAAGAAAACAGAAAATGATTCTATTTTTTCTCAATTTTAGGCAATTTTTAATTTGAAAAATAGTTATTTCTTTGCTTAGCATACATCTGCAGTGTAAAGGACAGATGATTCAGAAAATCCCATATTGATATGAGGTTTCATTCAAATTCAGAAGTGTTTAACCGAAGCACCGCATATTCAGCTAGATAGTGTATGAATTTTGTATTTTCCATAGGGGTCGCAAAACATGAGCGAGAAAAAACCCAACCTGGCTAACTTATGTATTTTATTGTTTTAAATTCTTGGCTGTACTGAAGATATTAAACCAACAACAATGTCTGCTGCCCTGCTCTGAAGCTCAGATGTTGGAAAAGGCTGTACATTAACCCTATGGGAAAATTAATTGAGGTGTGAGACCAATTTCGTGATGTCACACAGTGTAAGTGACGTCACGATATTTATGTATTACTCCACGCTGTCACCAGAAGGAGTGACAGAAGAAGGAATACATGTGTCAAAAGACGATTGGAAAGAAATTCATCACAGAATATATAATATATAGTTTAATTAACACTGTTGTCATGATACGGGAAATAATTTCCTCGTGAAAAAGATTCTTGCGATATAGAAACTCGTGCACAAGCGCACTCGTTTCTATATCGCAAGAATCTTTCTCACTCAGGAATTATTTCCCGTATCACAACAACAATGTTAATTAAACTCTATATATATATATTTAAAAAATGGTAAACTTTGCTTTGTTAACGCACTATAGCTCCAACATTTTCATCTGATCTATACCAAAATTCCTCAAAATAATAATATTAATTAAAAGCTCGAATAACTTCTCATATCCATAATTGATACCCATCAGCTCTCCATTGTTTTCCTTTTGACAGCCCCGGAATCACACGGGTCGTCATAAGAGAAAGCCATTTTATTGAACATAATAGCTGATTTTCTGTATCAGCTGGTTTATTTATGCTTTTTTTCCCTATGACAGTAAACTCTGGATACAAGTTCGATTTTGTGCGGTCAATATTTGGCAAAATATTAGTGGGAACGGTCTGGAGAGGGGATGAGAATATACTCTGTAACCCCTCCCTACACCTGTCAGATTACTGACGGGAGGAAGTCTGTTCAACCTGATCTACCCCACCATGCTCCTACGCCTATGGTACCTCCTGATAACTCATATGGGTTATATTGGGCAGCAGCCTCAGAGGGAGATGAGATGAAGGATGACGTTTCCCATCAGGCATTCCTCCTCAAGGAAGCGAATCCACGAGGGCAGAGGACTTTTGACTGTAAAACAAGGCTTCACCCACTGAGCTACCGAGGACAACACGCATTGATGGTTGTTAGTTGAATGTTGTTTTACGTCATTTTCAGCACATTTTAATCTATATATGACGATCGATTAGTTCGTGATTGAGGCAGACCACCCTCTTTTTCCTGGGTAAAACCAGTACTGTATACCTCTCGCCATCAGTAAGACTCAACACTTTCTCACTTACAAGTCGAGCTCCTCCCAGAGGCGAGAAGGTTTCAAACGCAGCGTATTTACCATTCCGGCTACGGACGCATTAAAAGACATATTCTATGCATTATCAATCTCAATAATGTGAATTGTTTAAATGCTTTATTTCCCGAAATTATCCGATTTTATTTTTATAGTCAATAGTTCGCACATCTATCTCATAAAAGTGTAGTTTGCAACACGTAACAATGTCATGTTTATTACAATGTTGGTTCGTTTCTTCGTTTCCACTTTATGGATATCATATGAATAGCTAGTCGTGGTAATTCTTAACATTTCTTAAGTTACTCCATAGTGAATAAGCTGTGAACAATTCTATAGACTGACTTAATAAAAAGCCTTAATACAACAGTCTATTGCATTTGTCAACAAATTTCAGCATAATTGGAAAGAGGCGCTGAAGTACTTTTAGGGCCTTCGCTGTTTTTATCTTCAGTTGGTTCGTATACTTTACTTATTTTTCTTGAAGTAAAACTAACATCGTTTTCGTCGTCCAGTAACGAAACTGTGTCATTTGAACTTGTTCTCGGTGGCGATTGTCTGCGCAATGGAACCACAGGTTGCATTTCTTCCGGTTCCTCTTCGACTGGTACTGGTTCCAAGCAATATCGAATAATGAGAGGCTCAAATAGAATAATAACTCCAGAGGAAAGAAGCAGGCTACCAGTCAAATAGAATGATGCATGCCAGTTTCCGGTGTTGTCGGATAACCAACCTGGAATACAACACAACAGGTAATACATAAAAAGGTTATTAAAATAGGGAGTTTTCAAGCTTTCCTGCATACAAAACAATTTCTTTGGTACCCACTTATTTATTAATAAATCTTTGCAATTATGCAAGTTATGTAGGAAACCTGACAAGACGCCGCACGTTTTAAAAGTACCTTTTTGTCCTCTTAAATTATAATAATAAATAATTAACATTCAAATACAAAGAGGGTAAATTCCATGAAATAACAAAAGTCAAGATATTCTGGGGTAGGGGGGTGGGCGAGGATACAGGAATTGTAAAGTCTATACATTTTGAAACACTCACCTATGACTGGCTGGCTAAAGAAACTGCCTACTGCCAAGCACAAAGATAGGAGACCGAAGGCCGATGGAAAGTCGGCCATTCCAACTACATCTATAATTAACACTGACATGAGGCTCATAAACGAACCAGGGAATATTCCTATTATGGCTGCATAGATCGCCATGAATATAAACGAGTCAAACATTGGAGCAATGAGCGCAAATATGGCGGCAGTCACCATGCTAATTAAGAAAATATGTTTTCGTTTTATTAAATTCTTGTCTGCAATCCAGCCAAAGAAAACCCTTGCTATCACTTCACTACCGCCCATGATAGACTAACTCAGTACGATTTTAGATTTGTCGTATCCCAGCGCTCGCACCTGGGAAGGGATTTTTGAAGAGCTTGAAATTTAAATTAAATCCTTTGCAACACTCATTTGTATTTTTAGAAGTTTTAGATTTATCTTGTAACGTGGTATCGACATTGAGTAACACTTTCTCGTCTTGTCCGTTACGCTTGTTCGTTTCAGTTTGCTTCTTTTCAATTATTTTCCTTTTCAGCAAGACCTTTGGTTGAACAAATATTAAGGCGGCTGCGCAAATATTCAGAACAATTGCGCCAACAATCCATAACGCCCCACGAAGAGTGAACTCCTCAAAGAGGAATCTGAAAGAACAGAAATAGCATATTGTAGCCTTTTTAAAGCACTTTGAAACATGATAATAACATGATCGTATGCCATTTTCATAATATAATTATCTAACTTTAAATGTGTTTCTAACTTCAACATCCCCTACTTCATCTTTTAAAATGTTGTTAAACCCGAGTTCATCCATATATACAGTCCACGCGTTTATGCCAGTTAACACGTACTGCTAAAATAGGACCACTTAAATCAAATATGTAATCGATTCTATTTCTCCCTTGCCATTTCAACTGACATAACCTAGGCAAGCCGTTCCCTTTAAAAGGAATATTTATTTTGGATTTCGTTTTGTGAATGCTACACCTCCTGTATGACTTTGCATCTACTTCCAGATTTAGTGGACTAGTTAGTGTATCAGCTCACAGTTTAGAACTAAGAACTGGTAAACCTTATTACATAAACGCGAAATTCTAAACATATGCATGAGTTTGTATTTATTTCGTTAAGAACATCGTATGTGTAATGTAAACGTAAGAGAGGAACACTCACTGGTATATAAAGGGAAAGCAGAAAGAGCCTATTCCACTGGCAGACAATGTGATGCCATTGGCAAGCGCCCGGTTCTTCTCGAAATAATAGCTGATAATGGTCGAACAAGGTGAAAACGATAGACCATATCCAAGTCCTGAAATAAAAAGAGATCTTTACACAACACTTGGTCGAGAGGGTAAAGACGCCTCTAATCCTCTATATATTATCGTATAGTAGAGAAAGTGGACTAGTTTAGTGTCTGGATTGCCTGGATAACAGTATTAATTAGTCAACAACTAAAACAATGCTTGCAGATACTCATTTAATTTTTAGGCCACAAACAACGCTATAAAAACATGTCAACGCAATCATTGTTTTTCATTAATATCATGATTTTCAAATGCTATATTTATGATATGTACATATTGTTAATCGTATACAATTTCAACAGTGTAAAGAGCTAGGGTGGACACTATAGCCTAAGCCGTCTGTGCCTATTGTTGTTGCACCCACTGTTAAATGTACTATACACGAGTCGGACAGGCGATTAGAATGAACAATAGTTAACGCGGACTGGTTGTTTCGCCCTAATATGGTAAATTGTAGTAAGCTGATGAATAATCTCATCACTACCTAACATTGCTTGTCATTGGTTAAATAGCATCACGTGACCATTGTTCATACTTATTCTCATATATGCGATGGCGTTGATAAAAAGGTGCCCCGATACGATGACACGCACGCACGCACGCACACACACACACACACCAATCAAAACATACGAGGATAAATAAAAGGCAAGGTAACGACATCACAAATATTAAAGGGTTGACAATATGGCTACTGCCTTGGAACGGTCAGTGGCAAAAATAAAGAAGGTTCTAGGTGGCACCAAACCTCACTCTTCCCAATAAAGCAAATGCAAATAAAGAAATCCCCTCCACTCTCTATTATTTAACAAACTAGGCAGCACTAATAGGCAATATAAGTATAACACAAAGATGATCTTGTAAATATGAGTATAAAAACAAAAGCCCAGATAGCCACTAATTAAGTATTTAATGACTTGACAAAAGTCAGAGCAAGAAGAGAATAAACCATTAAGGGCACGACAAGACAATATCAAGACAAACATCAAACGTTACCTTCTTTATTAAGAATTTAGGTAGACGTCATCATAGGGTCCACAATCTGTTCAGTCATCGCACAATCAAACAGGAAATCGTTGTGAATGGGTCAACCACTGAGCATGCATAGCCTTACAAAATGATAAGATGCCATGGCTGAAGAAAATATTATCTAATAGGATAAAAAAAAGAAGTGCTTCACAAAGTTGGTGACAAGTCCACATAGTGTAATTGTCCAAATTGCCGTTAGTAACGAACGCTTTATTATTGCAAAATGCCACTGTATAGCAACAATTTTTAAAATGAATGCAATAAGTTTGTTTTTGATAAGGTTGTGTGGTAAGGCTTTAGAGTGTGGAAAAGTCTTAAGTTCTTATAGAAGAAACTTGACGTCTATTGCAAATTGTATCAAGGACAATCTCCTGAATGTTTTATTGACCAAAATAATTAAATCCCAGAGTTGTCATAAGCTTTAGCACTTTATTTTTTTTTCAACTGATCTGTAATGGAAGAAGTTAAACGTGTGGAGATGTTTGTGGTGCAGGCACTAGAATCAGAAATAAAGCGGGCTTTATAATTATGTGTAATTTAGGAATCCAGTACATAGTTGGACGTTTGGTCTGCTTTTCGTCTATCTCAGCCTTCAAAGTAGTGCACCGGGTGATATGCGTGGAAACAATATGATCCTCAGTAGATTGAACTGGAGTTTACGAATAAGTGCTACCGAGTTCCAGAGATAAAACAATGACGTAATGTAATGTCAAACAATAATCACGTTTTTAGCTGCTTTATTAATAGGAACTAAAACAAAGTTATGAAATTCTTGGATTCCCGATTACAAATGAAAATAGAAAAACCTTGGTCTTGGAAGAAGTCAAGATGGGTTAGCTGTATAAAAGTTAATACGGGTATCAATGATTTTAAGAATGATTTTTTTCCAATTGGAAGGGAAGTTCGGGCCCATATGTTCTCTACGACACCACGTTTTACAGTCACATTCCTATGGACCAGATTGAACTAAAAATCTTCTGGTATATAGACTTGCGTTGTGATTGAATCTGTTTAAAACGTGCGTGTGCGTGTGCGTGCGCATGTGTGGTGGTGTCTGCTTGCAATCTCTCCCAGAGGCCGTCATTGACCTCTGTCAACGTCTAAGAAAGTAGCCTGCGATCACATGATAATTTGTCATATGACCATAGCTAAAATATCAAAATGGCGAACAGAACTTCAACACCGTGACACCACCAACTATCGGCTGCTGATTGACACGTAAACAGTCGAAAGAAACACGACTTATTTTCTACATTTTGATATATATTTTAAGTTAGTAATTTAATTACGGTATGTTGTTAAGAGCTAGGTGATACTGGAAAGTGCTCGAAAGCAAAATGCTGTACTGTAACTCTATGGAAACGATTTGGTGGTGCGTATTATGAATGTTTTGACGGCGGAGTGATATACCAAAGTACAAACCTTTATTCGACCGCAATATAATTCTGAGCATAATTTACGGCTTATTTAAAACATTCAAGCCGTAAAAGTGTTTTTTTTGTAATTTAAGCATTTCATATAAAGTTAATTCCGAAACATATTAGTGCAATCAAGAAATATTTTTCGTTTGCCAAGATTGGTATTTGATGAGACGTTGACAGAGATGTATGTGTATGCAAGGAACGACAACTCTGGGTAGAGATTGGTCTGCTTGTAGTAGTGACCTCAATGCTCTACTTCATAGTGCTGCCAGACTGGAATACCTCGCCGTACACACATGTCATGATAATGACATCGGGTCGACCAGTCCTAAAATTACCCTTTATCTGCAGAATGTCAAGCAAAGGAGCTACTAGTACCCTGTGAACGAGATCTACGGTATGACCCGGACGGGACTGAACATACTGATTGATTGTTTTAAAACGAAACAAAGTGGTTGTAAAACACACACTACTATACAACTATTAAATTATTAAATGTCGACCTAAATGATTCAGTTTACCTCCTAATAATCCAAATGTCAGGTACATGTACTCCATCTTGGACACAAAGGCTGAGGCAACATGCCCCACCCCCACTAAGACACCACCAATAAAGGAAACCGTCCGAAATGAATATTTTACGCTGAGCCAGTTTGAGAAAGGACCTGAATAGAAAAATAAATACATTTTAAATTATAAGCATTCATTGAACTCGAGCTCCGTTGTTGTGCTTGCACCAACGCACAGAACTGCCAATGCCATTGAGTAGGTTATATATATATAGAGAGAAAATAACCATTGTATTTCTTGGGGGGTAATAGTAAACATGAATGAAACGTGTGTTTTAAGTAAATGGTTATATATATTGTATGTGGATAAACCATTGCTAATCTATGACTTTGGATTAAAACAAGCACGATAACTTTGTTCTATTAACTGCTTTATTATGTTACCATGTTATAACTTGGTTGATCCAATGACGCAGCAATCTATAATTAGAACATGTTAGTAGGGTTGATGACTACATGTGGAGTATTTTATTCTGGATTTAGTAAGTCTGTTACTATATGAGCATATATTATCTTTACATGTTGGGTAGGGAAGGTGTGGGGGCGGGTGAAGATGGGATTAATGGGGATGTCTTTTTAAAGAACAAACTGTCGAAATACTATGCCTCTTCATTATTACAAAATTAATTAAGATCAACAGGAACATACATACGTTCACGAGATAATTCCAGTGTTTAATATTGGACCTACCCATTCCAAACATAAGAAGAAGGCAGAGGGAACCAATCCATGCGGTGTTTCCGGCACCAGTATTGTAGTATGTTATCATTTCTGTATATAGAACGCCATATGCTTTGGTGGTACCCGCAATGAACATATACATAAAGAAACAACCTGTAACAGAAATAAGTGAAAAGTATGTTATTTTATTTTCATAACGTTATATCCTATAGAAATTCAACTCAGCAAAGCTAATATTTCTGCTATCGCTTCTTTTCTCGATTTGCCTCTCTCTATGGAAAATGGAGATCTAATAAGGAACATTTATGACAAGAGAGATTAAGTATCTCCACTTAGACTGGGATGGTTAACACCATCAATGGCCGTTTTGCCAATGATCCCTGTTGTCAACCCTTCTATATTTGTGATATCGCATACTTTGCTTATATTTTTGTCGTGTAATTGCTCATGTTGCTGTTTGTTTCGAATGCGTGTTTATTGATGACTGAGTTATATGAATTCTACATTTCCTGTGAGACTTGTACATTTACCATTAATAGTGTTTCGTTTGGGTATATTTTCAATATATTTATGTAACATACATGTATTTCAAAATAAAGAAACAATATCCCAAATGTCGTATTTCAAGAAAATGATGTTTACACTTATAAATATATATATATGATATTGTATATTGCCAATCTCTCCCAGAGGCCATTACATTGACATCTGTCAACTTCTAAGAAGTAGCCTGCGATCACATGATAATTTATCACATGACCATAGCTAAAATATCAAAATGGCGAACAGAACTTCAACACCGTGACACCACCAATTATCGGCTGCTGATATACCAATATCTAGCCAGATAAACAGTCGAAAGATACACGACTTATTTCCTACATTTTGATATATATTTTAAGTTACTAATTTAATTTAAGGTAGGTTGTTAAGGGCAATGTGATACTGAAAAGTATTTGTAAGAAAAACACTGTACTGTAACCCTATGGGAACGATTTGGTGGTGGGTATTACGAATGTTTTGACGACCAAAATACAAACCTTTATTCTACCGCAATATAATTCTGAGCATAATTTACTGTTTATTTAAAATAATCAAGCCGAAAAATTGTTTTCTTTTGTAATTTAAGTATTTCATATAAAGTTAATTCAGAAATCATATTATTGCAATCAAGAAATGTTGCATTTCCATCGTTTTTCATCCTTGATATCTAATGAGACGTCGACAGAGGTATGTGTATGCAAGGAACGACAACTCTGGCTAGATATTGGTATATTGCTAGTCGCGGTATTGCATGTTGATATCACATGGACTACTTTTTGACCTTGTCACGTATATATCTTGCACATGAGCCTTATTAGACATAATGCAAGTATTAATACGAAAAGTGTAACCTCTACTGTGAAATGTTCTCGACCCATCCTAGACCTGACTCTGTCAATTTGTTACGGAATAGCCAGACTCGGTAAACTCCAAACTTCTAGCACTTTACGTGTGATATCGTACCATCCTATTATATTGTACAGCCATACAAATCTCGTTAAATCCTATTCGTTTCTAGGATCTGACAACTTGCATTTGAGGTCATTCCAGACTTTCACTATTCATGTGAAAGTCTGAATTCATTACACTCCCGAAAAGCAAAGATGTAAGCACATAATATATATATTGAATGTGTATTTAGTGTTAAGTGGTTCACCACAGCTGACTGCATGAGTTTTATGCAACAGATCTTGTTGGTTGAACATCCTCCCCAGCCCGCCACACACAACCCCCACCCCGCCCCAAACCCCGAAAAGTAATGAAAGGACCCTTAAAAGCAGAGTAGTGTGGCAATAAAGAGCGTATGGCAACAGCGTTAAATTTTCAGAAAGAACAATTGTATTTTTATTTCATCATATAGATATAAAAGACAAACAATGGTAATTGAATACAATTGTAATAGTATGTATATGTAAATATGCGTACCTGCAAGAATTGCCCAGGCATGTCCTCCGTCCACATCCGGGTCGTTACGCTTTTCATTTTCCGCCATTATGTCATGCGTAGGTTTTATGTCCACTGATGACCTGCGGACTCTGTAAAAAGCAGATAGTCGAACAGGAAATCACGTGAGTCAGATATCAAATTTAAACTAAATTGTCGTATTTAATCTGTTCTCACAGCTATTGTGTAAATATATCGGGCGCTGATAAGTGGGGCGCGGGAGAGGTGGCGCTTAAAGTTTATGAAATGTGCATGTTTTGCCCTGGAAAATGAAGGGGCGACCCCTCCCTCTCCAAAAAAATGCAATTCTTGATCCCCACATTCTTAAACGGATGCAATTATTGTTGCGCGCCTTCGTTAAGCACGCTGATTCTTCTTATATTCTACATAGTGATGTACGTGACCTTGTACCAACATAATACTCAATAGTTATGTGTCATTTTTAACATTTAGACAGAAAACAAGATTATTGTTATCGCATTTGTAATCATTCACCTGGGTTCAATGGTTATTAAATATTAAATACCTGTATCCTAGCGTTTCGTGTTTATTTACTCACAATATATGTCTAAATGTTTGAAACTACCTACTGTAGATCTATTTTAAATGTGCCACATTACTACCTGCCATTCGAATAAAGGCCTGGTTTGATGTTTACTTTGCAATGTTAGGGTTTATATGTGTCTCTAAAAAGCAATATAACAAGACGCTGGTGTCAACTGCGGTTGTACACTATATATAGTTGTGCAAATGTGTGCTTCTATGTTCACGGGAAGGTTGTTTACCATTATAATACCCATTCCATTTACCCCCTCACCCATCCCTTTACTCCTCGCCCCCACCCCCACATTCAAGTACCCATTCAGTCAACTTCCTCACCTGGACCGCAAAACGAAATCGCTTCAAGAATATGATACTGAGAGTGTATTTGTTTTACATATGACGTCTTACACTGTATGTACTTTTGTTAAAGACTGATAGCAGTGTTTTTGTTGTCTATATACTTAAGTTTTCAACATTATTTCCCTTTTAAGACAAAGGTTCAAACTTGTCTTGATACAGTCTGATATAACAGGCTAACTACAACAACAACACAGAAAATGCACCACTTGTACGTTCAATGGGACATTTGTCTACAGACATTCACGTCGTCTGTAAGCATTTCTATTTAGTTGTTTATATGTGTACAACTCAGCCAGTAGTAAAGTTTTTTAATCCATTAACACCAATTAATTTTCCTTCAAACTATATCATATCCTAAGGCTATTTAATCCAGGCTGTTCAACATGGTTAGCCATGACTTACTCTAATTTCCACTGTTTATCATATAAAAAATAGCATGCACTCTTGCGTCAAATTATGATAACAACACAGTTATCAGAGTTAAAAGAAAATGTGTTCCACTTATAGTTTATTTTGTGCAGGGACGTAGACAGAGACTTAACAATGTGCAGGGACGTAGCCAGAGACTTAACAATGTGCAGGGACGTAGCCAGAGACTTAACAATGTGCAGGGACGCATACAGAGACTTAAAAATGTGCAGGGACGTAGCCAGAGACTTTACAATGTGCAGGGACGTAGCCAGAGACGTAACAATGTGCAGGGACGTAGACAGACTTAACAATGTGCAGGGACGTAGCCAGAGACTTAACAATGTGCAGGGACGTAGACAGAGACTTAACAATGTGCAGGGACGTAGGCAGAGACTTAACAATGTGCAGGGACGTAGACAGAGACTTAACAATGTGCAGGGACGTAGCCAGAGACTTAACAATGTGCAGGGACGTAGACAGAGACTTAACAATGTGCAGGGACGTAGCCAGAGACTTAACAATGTGCAGGGACGTAGACAGAGTCTTAACAATGTGCAGGGACGTAGACAGAGACTTAACAATGCGCAGGGACGTAGCCAGAGACTTAACAATGTGGACCTGATTCTACTAAATTAAGTGACGAAGTTAAAGGTGTGTGTGTGGTGTGGGTGGGGGTGGGTGAGAGAGACTCCGTCCGATATGCGTGACTGACCATTTAACACACTGCAGTCTGATGCCTAGTGTCGTCTCAGTGGTTATAGTTTACTTTTTTGCAATCAGACTCAAAATAAAAGCAACATGTATGTGTCTATTAGTGTTAACTTAACACCTTCCACTAACATATATTATAAATGAATTCTTTGTGCAAAATTAATTTCAAACACTAAAGGCAGAAAACGCCTGATAATGGGAAAAAAAAGAGAGATGTTTTTAGCTCTACTGATCAATGGTCTGTTGTCCGTTGTCCATCAGCCTTTTGATGTCAACATTTTCATTTTACATCCGTTATTCACCAAACTTGGCCAGAGTCTATAAATGTTCGAAAGCCACTAATATTTAAAAAAGAAGAAGCTTTTTGACTTTTATCAGACTTTTTCAGAATTATAATGTCAATAAAAGCTTGTTAGAAGCCCAGCAATATCTGAATCACAGCCACCACAACCCCTCCTCCCCCTCCCAACACACACATACATTTGTTTTTAATATTTTATTTTTTGAATTTATCTAGGTCGGACTAGATTGTTAATATATGTATATTTAAAAATGCTAAACTCTGCTTTGTTAACGCACTATAGCTCCAACATTTTCATTTGATCTATACCAAAATTCCTCAAAATAATAATATTAATTAAAAGCTCGAATAAGTTCATACATCCATATTTGATACCGCTCATCTCGCCATTGTTTTCCTTACAGTATGTTACCTTGGTCATCAATGAAAGCATGAACAAATTCAATAACCAGCCACATTTGAGCAGAAACACCAGTTAAGACCTTTGCATGAATGAAACGTGCTATGAGTGGCGGTTCAAGTCCCAAAAGTAACGCGTTAGAAAAATTAACGCGTTACCCCTACATTTCTAACGCGTTACTCCCGATTTTCTAACGCGTTAGAAATGAGATTTCCACTATATATTCAACAGAAAAGTAATGTATGAGTAGCAGTTCATGTCATAATAAATACTGATAAAGGTGATCCTTTGAGAGCAACAAACACAAGAGAATAAACCAGCAGACTCGGTTTTATTGAGTCTGTTCATGAGAAGTAATGAAAGAAGCAACACTTCTCACGCCCCCTAGCATCGGCTTAAGCGGTATTCTACTTCAAAGCCACCTATATTGGGGGCTCGTTGGTCCCAAAGGGCCAGTACAAAATAACACTACTGATTCGTAGCACGGGGATACTTTTTTACAGCCGCCACACTGCACTAAACGAACGCTAGTGTGAATGTTAATAAATACTGATAAAGGTGATCCCTTGAGAGCAACAAACATAATTAAGAGAATAAAGCAGCAGACTCGGTTTTATTGACGCGTTACTTATTCCATCTCTAATGCGTTACTCCCGATTTTCTAACGCGTTAGAGATGAGACTTCCCTTATTTGTTTAACTGAAAATAAGTGATTATTGTCAGTTTTCTAACGCGTTACTCTCGATTTAGTAACGCGTTACCTGTTCCGGGTAAAACATTTTCTAACGCGTTAGAAACTAGCTGGACAGAACGGTCACTTACGCGTTACATGTCACATAAGTAACGCGTTACTCGATGGAAACCTAACGCGATGAGCTAAAATCATTTGTCCAATCAAAGTTAAAGACCTCGTTACAGTGTCTATAATTCTGTAGCCCGATCTCTCCTCCAAAGATGTCTTAATTATTAATATTCAAACGATTACAGCGTGTAAGACCAAATTGAGTTGTAAGCAATTTTTCGAGTGTGTTTAATACGAATATCTACTAATATATGTATGTAAGATGTTACACATGCATTGTGTATACATGACACTATATACTCAGTCATTATTCATTCTCCAAGGGTCTTCAGGGTCCACTTAATTATTATCTTTATTTAGTTACTAGTTTAATTAAAAGTGAGTTGTTGGAGTCAGTTTATTTTGTGACTTTTATGTGTGTGGACAATTTGAACATTTATATATATATATAATTATATATATAGATGGGGAAAAAACATTTATACAGTGATACAGTTTATAAGGGGTACACAAACACGAAAAGAACAAATACGAAACAAAAAAAACACTAAAATGCACGGCAGATTAAATAAAACTCTTTAAAAACAACTTATCGTTTGGCAGTGTTGCAGGGATTGGTTACTTTGAACAGACACTCTTGAGCCAAATGTGATACTAATAAAAGAACATATCTGGTTGGATGAGGGTAAAACTGTACGCTGACATATAGTTATGAAAAGAGAGTAAAGATGTGAAAAAGATGACACAAACCCTACCTCAAAACATAAAACCTATAATCGATACTGCAGGATACAGTATAAAGCAACTCCAAAGCTAATAAAAACACCGAATAAGGCTAAACAAATAAAATAAAATAAATGGAGATATTTTGATTAAGGGAAGTAACACAAGTACTAATAATAGAACATTGGTGGTAGGATGAAGGTAAAATTGTACGCTAATAATTAGTTATGAAGAGAGAGTGTGTGAGTGAATAACTCTACCTCAATACCTAAGACATAGAATCGATACTGCAGGATAAAGTAAAAACAACTCCAAAGCTAATTAGAACTTTATTAATTTGTTCTTTTCGTGTTTGTGTACCCCTGATGAAGGCGTAAGCCGAAAGCGCTTGGGTTTTTATAAACTGGCACTGTATAAATGTTTTTTCCCCCATCTATTAATTTATTCCAACATTTTCGTATCCCCTCGGGGATCCAGTGCTTTTTGAAAGGTATTTTTTAGATGTATGTATTTTCTCACCCTTATAATTATATATATATATATATAATTCACTTCCTTTTTGGTTTTAGAGATCATTGCATTTTTCTGTACAACAGATACTTATCTGACACATATTTTCACTGGTCAATGCTTTATTACCCCACATGTTAAAGTATGATGTTTCTGCAGGTCAGTGTTGCCAGTTACCTTGTGTGAACAGTGATTATGGCAGACCAGATTAGCTACGTGTCTGTCTATCGCTGATGCTAATTAACATAGCAATCATCAACTGATGTTGAAACACACCAGCCAAAAAATGCATGACCAGCATTACTAGACTAAATTAAGTTATGATACAATCCTGTATTTAATCCCAAACCATAGAACGTTTCCTCTCCTTATCAGCTTGGTACTTTAAACTGGTAATACCCAGTCTGCAGACACATCTTGCTATAAACATTACCAGTACTGTTATTCTGCCAGCAGGTTGGCGAAATAAACACTTGTTAATGACCCTGAGTCTTAGAGTGAGTCAGTGGTCAGCTTTGCCCAGCTATATTGTTTTAATACTGCTCACTGATAAGCATTCACCAACTTTATGAGATGATATGGTTATGGAACCAGAATCTGAGAAGTATAGTTAACTTACAAGATGTTATAAAGCATTCATTCATATTTCATGTCACATAATGATGAGTCTACACATACACATATGGCGGGGTAGTTGTTAAAGTTGGAGTGGAGTCTTGTAGTGAGCTTTGTAGTCATTTTGTGAAATGAGTTTTTGGAGTCAGTCTTTTTGTGAAAAATGCAATGATCGCTAAAACCAAAAGCAAGTGAATTATAGTGTTTGTAAACTTGATTTTCATTGGTTTATGGATTTTAATTTGACATTGTTAATTACCCCCACTTGGATGGGGATGTTCCCCGAGCAACTTCGTATGGGGTGTATGTGTCTCAACTTATTCGTTTTTCAAGAGCTTGTACTCGACTTGAGGACTTTAATATTCGTAATCTATTTTTTTTGTATAACTAAAAAGCTACTCAATCAGGGTTACCGTTATCGTTACCATAACACCTTTGCAAAATTTTATTATCGTAACCCTGATCTTTCCAAATACAACAGTAATGTAAGGACTCTTCTGCGACAAGGACTATCACAACCTGACTTCTATGGTGATGTGATTTATAAACTTCGTAAGATTCTTAACTTGATCCCTTTCATACTATCTTTGTTAAACTTGTTAAAAAGTTTATCAAAAGAGGTTATGACCCTATCATTTTGCAACGTACTGCATGCTTGGTGGTGGACCCTTTTACAGTTCGCCACTATGCTTTCCTCTTTAATTGTACGATGACCGGACAGGCTGTGGACCCTACCTATAGCCCATTGGGACGGTGGCGTTTGATGTTTGTCTATGATCTTTCTTGTCGTGCCCTTACTGGTTTATTCTCTTGTTGCTCTGGCTTCTGCCAAGTCACTGAGTACCTTCATTGTGGCTTTCTAGGCTATTTTGTTTTTTTGTATTATATTTACACGAGCATATTTGTGTTTTACTTATATTGCCTATTGATGCTGCCTTGTTGGTTAGAGATTAGATCATGGCGGGGATTTCTTTATTTACACTGTCCTGTTTTATTGGGATGACAGTAGGGTAAGTGTGAGGTTTGGTGCACCCTAGAACCGGTTTAAACCCCCAGTGGCCTACTTTGCCACTGACCGTTCAAGGCGGTAGCCCTATTGTCAACCCTTTTGTGTTTGTGATGTCGTTTGCTTTTATTATTACTTTTGCCTGCTTGTTTGTCTGTTTGCGTGTTTGTTTCTGTGTTTTGTGTCCTCCTTGAATGCTACTTTCCCTGTCCGATCTTTTATATTTCTTTTGACAAGTAACGCGTTACTTGCTGCTTCTCTAACGCGTTAAAGATATATTTCTAACGCGTTACTCCTAGAATGCAAAAACATGATTAACAACGCGTTATTGTTTGATTAAACATGTAAAAACTAACGTTGAGTTGTTGAATTATCATTACTTCTTAGTTGAATATATAGGGGAAACTCATTTCTAACGCGTTAGAAAATCGGGAGTAACGCATTAGAAATTTAGGGGTAACGCGTTACTTTTTCTAACGCGTTAGAAATTTAGGGGTAACGCGTAACTTTTTCTAACGCGTTACTTTGGGACTTATGACATGAACCGCCACTCATACCTTTGGACTTATGACACGAACCGTTCTGTTTCTGACACCACGTCACGACCCAACTCCCCTTCCCACCACACAATTTGTCTGATGATTTTTTTTATCAATAAACTTTAATTAAGAAAGAAACTTATGGACACCACACAGCCGGAGAGGGATATAGGCGTGGGTCCTTGTTTCTAAATGAGAACTATTAAATATACATATATCAGAGGAAGGCCATAGTGACATAAGTTAATGGAATTGTGCAATAGCCTCTTCCCTCATCAGTACAAATTGCCCGTAAATGTCCGTCGGTGCAAAGCCCTGTTACCGGTTTCACAAGTTATTAAGAAGAGGTTTCTTAAAATGGCATTATCCATATTTAGTTATATATAATAATAAAAAGAAGCGTGTTTCCTTTCGTCACTTTTGTAATAATTTGTGTGTGTGCACTGTAATGTTAGTGTTATTCTTTCAATGGCACAAGCTACAGTTGCTTGAACCTGATTATAATTGAGATAATGGGCTGCAGTAACATCGGTAAATCTAACCTCTAACTTCTGGTCATTAGGTCATTTTATTCCCTGGAATTTCAGAAATACGGCTATGACCAGTCCTTATGTTTGAAGACAATAATTCAAAGGGGTCTTAATGCAGGATACATGTATTTTATTTGATGATGTCTGAAATGTTATAAACATGAACAAACACGAAATCGTGATCTCCCTAGCGTGAATGTTAGCGGGGTATACTCGTGATCTCCCTAGCATGAATGTTAGCGGGGTATACTCGTGATCTCCCTAGCGTGAATGTTAGCGGGGTATACTCGTGATCTCCCTAGCGTGAATGTTAGCGGGGTATACGTGATCTCCCTAGCGTGAATGTTAGCGGGGTATACTCGTGATCTCCCTAGCGTGAATGTTAGCGGGGTATACTCGTGATCTCCCTAGCGTGAATGTTAGCGGGGTATACTCGTGATCTCCCTAGCGTGAATGTTAGCGGGGTATACATGATCTCCCTAGCGTGAATGTTAGCGGGGTATACTATTGTTTGGGGTTCTCGTTTCTGCCAAACTTGTATTTTTGACTTTAAAGACAATTTAAATATAACCTAAATAATAATATCTCGGTGAAACAGTAGATGAAACTGCCTTTTGAATCCGTTGAATAGGTAAAGAAATAATAAAAAACACATTTGAGTGAATACTACTCACCACAGAGTGAACGCTTCTCATAATACGTGAATACTACTCACCACAGGGTGAACGCTTTTCATCATAACGTGAACACTACTCACCACAGGGTGAACGCTTCTCATAATACGTGAACACTACTCACCACAGGGTGAACGCTTTTTCATAATACGTGAATACTACTCACCACTTGGTGAACGCTTCTCATCATAACGTGAACACTACTCACCACAGTGTGAACGCTTCTCATAATACGTGAATACTACTCACCACAGGGTGAACGCTTCTCATAATACGTGAATACTACTCACCACAGGGTGAACGCTTATCATCATAACGTGAACACTACTCACTACAGGGTGAACGCTTCTCATCATAACGTGAACACTACTCACCACAGGGTGAACGCTTCTCATAATACGTGAATACTACTCACCACAGGGTGAACGCTTCTCATAATACGTGAATACTTCTCACCACAGGGTGAACGCTTCTCATCATAACGTGAACACTACTCACCTCAGGGTGAACGCTTATCATCATAACGTGAACACTACTCACCACAGGGTGAACGCTTCTCATAATACGTGAACACTATTCACCACAGGGTGAACGCTTCTCATCATAACGTGAACACTATTCACCACAGGGTGAACGCCTCGCATCATAACGTGAATACTACTCACCACAGGGTGAACGCTTCTCATAATACGTGAATACTACTCACCACAGGGTGAACGCTTCTCATCATAACGTGAACACTACTCACCACAGGGTGAACGCTTCTCATCAGAAGGTGAACACTACTCACCACAGGGTGAACGCTTATCATCATAACGTGGACACTACTCACCACAGGGCGAACGCTTCTCATCATAAAGTGAACACTACTCACCACAGGGTGAACGCTTCTCATCATAACGTGAACACTACTCACCACAGGGTGAACGCTTATCATCATAACGTGAACACTACTCACCACAGGGTGAACGCTTATCATCATAACGTGAACACTACTCACCACAGGGTGAACGCTTAACATCATAACGTGAACACTACTCACCACAGGGTGAACGCTTATCATCATACGTGAATACTACTCACCACAGGGTGAACGCTTATCATCATAACGTGGACACTACTCACCACAGGGTGAACGCTTCTCATCATAACGTGAACACTACTCACCACAGGGTGAACGCTTATCATCATAACGTGAACACTACTCACCACAGGGTGAACGCTTATCATCATACGTGAATACTACTCACCACAGGGTGAACGCTTCTCATCATAACGTGAACACTACTCACCACTATGGAACGTCAAATTAACATGAACTTAATTAAATGAACCTATCTTCAATGAAATTGAGCCTCTCTTCAATTGAATTATATCTGTCTTCAATTGATTTAAACCTCTCTTTAATTGATTTAGACCTCTCTTCAAATAATCGGCCATAACCATCACTACTCCTCAACCATCACTTCTCCTCCAAAACCATCACAACTCCTCCAAAACCATCACTAATCCGCCATCACATTACTACTCCTCCAAATCCAATACTCCTCAAAAACATCACATCACAACTCCTCCAAAACAATCACTAATCCGCCATCACATTACTACTCCTCCAAATCCAATACTCCTCAAAAACATCACATCACTACTCCTCCAAAACCATCACTACTCCTCCGAAACCACCACTACTCCTCCGAAACCATCACTACTCCTCCAAAACCATCACTACTCCTCCAAAACCATCACTACTCCTCCAAAACCATCACTACTCCTCAAATACATCACATCACTACTCCTCCAAAACCATCACTACTCCTCCAAAACCATCACTACTCCTCCAAAACCATCACTACTCCTCCAAAACCATCACTAATCCTCCAAAACCATCACTACTCCTCCGAAACCACCACTACTCCTCAGTAATAATATGGTATTGATTTCTATCCTTTATCGAATTGACTGACATCACATCTTGTTGGTTCTAAACAAAAATCATGTTGATGCGACGTCAAACATGGCCACCAGCGAGCATCTTATTCACATAGAATTATATAGTAACTACTAGACTGGCTGCCGTCTCAGTGGTCATAGTTTATATTATTATTCTTTTTGCAATCAGAATCAAAATAAAATCTTAAATCCTAAAAGAAAAGGAAGATCTGAATAGATATGAATCACTTATGGCAGAAGTCAATAATTCAAGGGACTAATACACACAGGAGAGAAAAGTAGCAGATTCGGTTATATTGAGTCTGTTCATGAGAGGTAATATAATTTGCAACACCTCTCACACACATGTGTTGCATTATTCTTTCTCCCAATTCTACTTTTCCTTTATATTTTATTCCTATTTTCTTATTATCTTAACATGTTCTACTACATATCATGTTTTAGTTAATCCAGTTTATTGATACGTGTTAATAGCAATTGCCATTCATTATATTTGTTAAAACTCCATTGTAGGGAAGGGCCGTAACTAATGTGGGTAGCACCTTAGGGCCCGACCCTATTGTACTTGTACATATATGGCAATAAAACATGTTTAAATCAAATTAAGGGGTATTCTACTGAAAAGTTGATTTAAAAAACACTAGAAAATGCGTAAATGGGACACGGATGTCACACTTTAGCGCTATCAGTCACATAAAACTTCAGTGTGAAGTAAAGTCAAGTTCATTCATATTGGCATACTTCTGTTAGGAACATATTGCTGTCATATAGGACATATAGACTGGCATACTTCTGTTAGGAACATACTGCTGTCATATAGGGGATATATAGACTACGACCACCGGTGTCTGAGAACATACTGCTGTCATATAGGACATATAGACTACGATAATCGATGTCTGAGAAATGGACTTAACGAAAAACTTAAATGTAATTTCATGAACATTAGGCAAAAACAACAACAAAACAGGTCAGTTTCCTATTGCATGCTCTAAAAAAATAGGGTAGGTCGGGATGTTTTTTTTTTTTTGGAGCAAGATATTGTGAGATTCTACATGTATTTATCTCATAAACCCCATACAAGTTCATGACACAACTGAAAGTTTCTCTGTGATGTCAGTTCACCTCAATATATTGTGATAAATCATTGTTCAGAACAATTTTTTATTTTTATTTTTATTGTTTTATTATTATTTTTTCATAAAAAGTTTTAAGGTCGGCCCCTTAAAAATAGGGTCAGTCGGGCCACCGGAAACATAGGTGTTTTTTTTTCTCGGTCTTATGCATATAGCGCTCTGTTCGTTCGCACGATATGCCTGCTTGACCTACTGACGGGACATACATACGTAGCTATTATCTGTTTTGGCAATCAAAAACCATTGGAAATATACTCGAGAACTTTAAAAACGCCTCACGGGAAACAAACAAAGATTATACCGTAGTTTAAAATCTTATATCAAAATCAGCTGTGAATATAAATAATTTCATTTTCACTTCACTTCACTTTATGAACAACATTTTTATTTGATACTGTTTTATACTCACAGCTGATTTTGATATAAGCTATTATACTACGGTATAATTTGTTTATTTTTTCAGTGGAGCGTTTTTTAAGTCCTCGAGTTTATATGTCAGGAGATCACGCCAATATGCCAATTGTATAATATACTGAAGCGAAAAAGAAACGCAACTCGGGAATTTCCGCTATATATTATATATAGAGCACACTTCAATTCCCCATAATATTCCAAAGAGCACACTTCAATTCCCCATAATATTCCAAAGAGCACACTTCAATTCCACATAATATTCCAAAGAGCACACTTCAATTTCACATAATATTCCAAAGAGCACACTTCAATTCCACATAATATTCCAAAGAAATCCTAAGATGTTTTGTAAAAAAAGTTTCAGTTAGTTTGAGAAAGGACACACCTGTGATGTTGTAGACGTTTTAATCACAGTACACTTTGTAACAAGAAATTCATAAATGTTGAAGTTCCTCTTGGAAAAATTGAGCCAGTTCAGTACTGTATTTAACGTAAAGAGTTTGCAAACCTTTGCATCCTAAGCTTGCTCACATGCTTTGAGCCAAACGCGTAGTCTGTCAACTTTGAAACTTTGAAGGAATACTATTTGCTGCGTTATGTGTTGTTTTAGTCTTTTTTTTCGAAAGGAAAGGTCTTACGTACCATTCGATTAACAACAGCATATTGTACATACAATATGTAGCAGAAATTCCAGAGTTGCGTTTCTTTTTCGCTTCATTGTACTATGAACAGTAGTTAAAATTTAGTAACTCGCCGTAGAATAAACTATTTCCACAAAACGGGAAACATATCTCAACTTTTACGACAGGATGAGACATCTGAGCAAGTTTAAATATATTTGGAATATGATAATGCAAAATGGAAATCACATTTTCAAAAACTGTTTTTATTAAAATATTACAATATGATACAATGTCAAGAATATCGAAATGTTGAGATTCTTTATAAAAAATAAAATCAAAACAGTAAAAATACAACAAACATTGTAACAGATATTTTACGAAAGGAATCACAATATAATTAAATACGGAGGCATGATTATGGCGCCAAGACGTATATAAGACATTCTGGATCAGCCTCAGTATGAGGCTTGCAATCAGAAAATTCACAACCACTGGAGAAACAGAGTTACTGCAACTACAACTGTAACAACCTAACCTGTGGCCTCTTTAAGCGAATGTAGGCACACAGTCAAACAACATTTTTTGAAGAGTTCAAAAACACTTGGGAAAGTCATAGTTCTAAATTACCATATATGGCACATTGGTACATATGATTTAAAGCACAGAAAATCAAACACTGCAAATGAATACAAGGGCATTAAATGATCATATGATATATACAAGATGATTAACTGATCATATGATGCATTATTACACGTTAGCATACTTGTTTTGATCATGATGCATTATTACACCTTGGCATACTTGTTTTGATCACATGATGCATTATTACACGTTAGCATACTTGTTTTGATCACATGATGCACTATTACACGTTGGCATACTAACATACCTGTTTTGATCACATGATACATTATTACACGTTAGTATACTTGTTTTGATCACATGGTGCATTATTACACGTTAGCATACTTGTTTTGATCACATGATGCATTATTACACGTTAGCATACTTGTTTTGATCACATGATGCATTATTACACGTTAGCATACTTGTTTTGATCACATGATGCATTATTACACGTTAGCATACTTGTTTTGATCACATGATGCATTATTACACGTTAGCATACTTGTTTCGAAAACAGTTGCTGTGATTTTCTTTTCTATAAATCAGTAAATTGTCATTTTTATTTACATTATATAAAAACCCTGTTTTGAACTATGATGTCATAGTCCTCAAAACGGCTGCGTTTATATCCATTTTAGCAGTACATTCTAATGGTCATATCTTTTTTGTTCATCATCCGAATTTGATAGTTCGTTCAGCATTTTTCAAATGTTCATGAACTCTCAATAATAACGCTTGTTGAAGATCAGACAATGGTTAGGTAATGGTCCCAACTATTGGTCATTTTGACTGACCGCCTCGGAATTACACGGGGCGAATCACCAGAGAAAGATAGATGTGTTCAATAATTTATCCTTATTCATGGCCTTTCCAGCAGGACATGTCCATCTCATTTGAAGATCGGTACTTCTCCATTTGAATTAAACTAAACAAATTAAAACGAACGCTTCATAATTTATTAGTGTATACCTCTTATATGAACGTGGTCTTGAGGGTTTTTTGTTCAATGTTTATTAAAACAGCGTATCTTTATTCATTTAAGCCGGAAACTGGCAAAACATACTCTGCCCACAGTTGTCAGAGTATGGCCCTACCTACCTCGTTCCCTGATTCCACCACCCTCCGCTTTGTTACCAAAACGCATTGAAATCAATTGAACAGGGATCCCTATAACACATCGTATTAGCACGTTATATTCGTACATTAGCCTCAGAAGGAGACGAGTTTCCCATAAGAAATGCCTTCGCCACTGAGCGAATCCAAGCTGGTCAGAGGTCTGTAACTTTTAAGCACAATGCCTTATCCACTATTAGCACGTTATATTCGTACATTAGCCTCAGAAGGAGACGAGTTTCCCATAAGAAATGCCTTCGCCACTGAGCGAATCCAAGCTGGTCAGAGGTCTGTAACTTTTAAGCACAATGCCTTATCCACTGGGTTCCCGAGGCCACTCAAAACGCATTGAAAGACACGAGACACAACATGGTTGATAAGCTTACAGAGCTAGCTATAGCTATGTAATAATGTGAGATTGTTTTAGTGATTTTCTTCCCGAAATTATCCAATTTTATGTTTACAGTCCATCACTGGCACATCTATATTCATTTTACAACAGCAAAATGAAGCTTGTAACACTTGACACTGTCAGATTTACTGCAATGTTGGTTTGTATAAATGGGTTTTCACTTTATAGATATCATATGAATAGCTAACTAGTCGTTGTATCTTGAGATGTTTTAAGTGTCTCTATAATGAATATACCGTGATTTATTCAATATATTGACCTAATAAATAGCCTTACTACAACAGCATAGTGCATCTAGAAATCAAATTTCACTAGCATTGGCAAGAGGCGCTGAAGCGCGTTTAGGGCTTTCAGGTTTCTTATCTTCAGTTGGTTTGTATACTTTACTTATTCTTCGTGAAGTAAAACTAACATCGTTCTCGTCGTCCAGTAACGAAACTGTGTCATTTGAACTAGTTCTTGGTGGTGTTTGCCTGTGCAATGGAACCACAGTTTCCATTTCTTCCGGTTCCTCTTCGACTGGTACTGGTTTCATGCAATATCGCATAATGAGAGGCTCAGATAAAATAACAAGTCCAGCGCAGAGAAACAGGCCACCAGTCAAATAGAATGATGCATGCCAGTTTCCGGTGCTGTCTTTTAACCAACCTGGAATTTAATACAACAGGTAAACATAAAAAGGTTATACAACTTGGGATTTTTCTTTGTCACTCTACCATAGGTAGTGCAATGTAATCAACATAAAGTTATATATGCTAAACACATTTCCTTAAAACATTCACATGTTTGTTAAACAAATCTTTGAAAATTGTTATGTAGAAAACTTAACCAGACACTGCAAGTTTAAACGGACCATTTATGCCCTCAAATTATAATAATAAATAATTAACATTCAAATAAAAAGGGGGACGATTTCATGGCATTAAAAAAGTGAAGATATTCTTTACAATTGAACTAAGGTATACAAACAACCTGGAAGACGGTATACATTATCCTAAAGTGTCTATATATAACGTGATTCGAATCATATTAAAACAATCTGAGTCACATTCGCTAACCGCAGCACCTTGTGGACACATAATGCAGTACATGACCTTAAGAATCACATATATATTCTTAAACTTAAGGGGAAAAAAGAGACAAGAATTGTAAACAAGTCTCGGTCTGAGGGTGTCTCGCCCACTGCGGCAAACCGTATATTTTATTAAATGTATGCTTAAATGATGGTCGCCAATGACAACAACTTCATACGACCAAGTATCAAACAAATAAAAGCAAAGTTATCATAAGAAGTTACTGAGGTTAAGTGGTTTAACCAGGGTGTAGTTTTGGGAAAATAATGCAAAATATGATCTTGCCCTTGGTATGTTTTTGTCGTTTAGCGATGTCCACCAATGCCAACAATACATATGACCATGTATCAAAGACATAAAGTCAGGCAATCATAAAGTTAACTGAGGTTAAGTTACCTAACCAAGGTTGTTACCTAACTAAGGTTAAGTTTGGGGTAAATAACGCAAAATATGACCTAGACCTTGGTATTTTATGTCATCCAGCGATATCCACCAATGCCAAAGGACCTGTCAAGTTTTAAGGGCGACAAATATACCCCCAATACCAGTGCCCGCCCCCACCCCATCCCCCCCCCATTCACCACCCTATTGTTTGAGTAAAGATTGAATGGAATGGGATTTTCATAATCAGGTAATGGTGGCCTTGGCCTTTGACCTCAAAACAAATAGGGGTCATCCTATCACCACAGGCAGTTCACCTATAAAGTTACGTGAGATTTGCTTCTGGAAAAGAGGTGTTATGGAGCAGACAAGGTTTTTCATTATCGGGTGCCGGTGACCTTGACCTTTGACCTACATATCTCAAAATCAATAGGGGTCATCCTCTCAACAAGGCATTTCGCCTATGATGTTGCATGAGCTTTGCTTCAGGGGGAAAGGAGTTATGGAGCGGACAATGTTTTTAATTATCGGGTGCTAGTGACCTTGACCTTTGACCTACTGACCGCAAATCAATAAGTGTCGTCCTCTCACCACATGCAGTTCACCTATGAAGTTTCATGAGATTTGCCTCAGGGGAAGAGGAGTTATGGAGCAGACAAGGTTGTTCATTATCGGATGCCGGTGACCTTGACCTTTGACCTACTGAATCAAAATCAGAAGTGGTCGTCCTTTCACCACAGGCAATTCACCTATGAAGTTTCATTAGATTTGCTTCAGGGGGAGAGGAGTCATGGAGTGGGCAAGGTTTTTCATTATCGGGTCCCGGTGACCTTGACCTTTGATCTACTGACCTACAAATTAATACGGGTCATCCTCCCGCCACAGGCAGTTCACCTATAACGTTTTTTGATATTTGCTTCAGGAGGACAGGAGTTATGGAACGGACAAGGTTTTCCAATATCGGGTTCCGGTGACCTTTGACCTACTGACCTCAAAATCAATAAGTGTCATCCTCTCACCACATGCAGTTCACCTATGAAGTTTCATGAGATTTGCCTTAGGGAAAAAGGAGTTATGGATCGGATAATGTTTTTCATTATCGGGTGCTAGTGACCTTGACCTATGACCTACTGACCGAAAAATCAATAAGTGTCGTCCTCTCACCACAACCAGTTTCATGAGATTTTCCTCAGGGGTAGAAGATTTAAGGTGCGGACAAGGTTTTTCATTATCGGGTCAAATTGACCTTGACCTTTGACCAACTAACCTCAAAATCAATAGGGGTCCTCCTCTCACCACAAGCAGTTCACCTATGAAGTTTCATGAGATTTGCCTCAGGGGAGAGGAGTTATGGAGTGGACACGGTTTTTCCCTATCAGGTCAAAGACCTTGACCTTTGACCTACTGACCTCAAAATCAATAGGAGTCATCCTCTCATCTCATGCAGTCCACGCATGAAGTTTTATGAGATTTGCTTCAGCGGGAGAGGAGTTATGGAGCGGACAATGTTGCGCCTACAGACAAACAGACGGACAGGGTGAAACCAGTATACCCCTAAACTTCGTTTAGCGGGGATATAACAATACATATGACCAAGTATCAAAGACTTAAAGTGAGACAATCACATAAAGTTGACTGAGGTTAAGTTACCTAACCAATGTTAGGTTTGGGGAAAATAACGAAAATATGACCATGACCTTGGTATTTTTTGTCTTTCAGCGATGTCCACCAATGCCAACCATACATATGACAAAGTATCAAAGACATAAAGTGAGACAATCACATAAGTTAACTGAGGTTAAGTTACCTAACCAAGGTTAGGTTTGGGGAAAATAACCTAAAATATGACCTTGACCTTGGTATTTTTTGTCTTTCAGCGATGTCCACCAATGCCAACTATACATATGACCAAGTATCAAAGACATAAAGTTAGGCAATCCCATAAAGTTAACTGAGGTTAAGTTTGGGGAAAATAAGCAAAATATGACCTTGACCTTGGTATTTTTTGTCGTTCAGTGATGTCCACCAATGCCAACAATACATAACAAAAAAAATGAGGCAATCACATACAGTTAACTGAGGTTAAGTTACCTAACCAAGGTTTAGTTACATAACCAATGTTAAGTTTTGGGAAAATAACGCAAAATATGACATTGACCTTGAATTTCGGTATTAAATTATGTCCCTTGACTTAACAAAGCATATGACAAAGTTTCAGAAAAATTCGAGCAGCGGTTGTTGAGATATAGTTGATTTAAAATGTGGCCGCCGCCGACAATAATTTGGTGACCAGTTCAAAAAGGTCCACTACCTTAAGAATCACATTCCAAAATTTGACGGAGAAAAAAGGGACAGGAATTGTAAAAACTATAAACACTCACCTATGACTGGCTGGCTAAAGACACATCCTACTGCCAAGCACAAAGATATGAGACCGAAGGCCGATGGAAAGTTGGCCATTCCAACTACATCTATAATTAACACTGATATGAGGCTCCAAAACGAACCAGGGAATATTCCTATAATGGCTGAATAGATCGCCATGAATATAAACGAGTCAAACATCGGAGCAATGAACGCAAATATGGCGGCAGTCACCATGCTAATTAAGAAAATATGTTTTCGTTTCAGAAAATTCTTGTCTGCAAACCAGCCGAAGAAAATCCTTGCTACCACTTCACAACCGCCCATGATAGACACACTCAGCACGATTTTAGTTTTGTCGTATCCCAGCGCTCGCACGTGGGAAGGGATTAATATTAAATTATTCCCATAGCCATTCATACACAAGGTGAAGGCAAGTGCGTACATGCTGAAAAGTGGATTTTTGAAGAGCTTGAAATTTAAATTAAATCCTTTGCAACACTCTTTTTTATTTTTAGCTTTTTTATGTTCATCTTGTAACGTGGTATCGCCATTGAGTAACCCTTTTTCGTCTAGTCCATTATGCTTGATGGATTCAGTTTGCTTCTTTTCAATACTTTTCCTTTTCAGTAAGACCTTTGGTTGCACGAATAATAGCGCGGCTGCGCAAATATTCAGAACCATGGCGCCAAGAATCCACAACGCCCCACGAAGAGTGAACACCTCAAAGAGGAATCTGCAAGAACAGAAATAGAAATGAACAATCTAAACATGGTGGTCAAGCCGGATATAATGGACCAATCGTGGTCCGGATCTATTTAATGGATCTCAATATTCTCTCTCCTACAGTAACTATCATGTCCCTTATTATCGAGGAATATCTGACTTTAAACGCTTGTAGTTTGTCTTGGTAACGCAATTCCATAATCTCATTTCCAGTTCTTACTTGAGCAGGCTTTCAGTCTGTTAGGTAAAGGACTGAAGAAAAAGTTCTTTATTTACACAGATTTACACTGTCCGATGGAAGTTTAGTGCACCCTAGAACTGGTAATAATAGCTGTGAGAATGTACATATTGTGTTTTTTCCACAGAGCTAATAGTCATTTTTTTAAGGTTTCTAAAGCAATGCCAGCCTAAACACCAAGATTGCTCTGCTCGACTTTCACCATCAACTGCTTTATCATCTAAATACTATCAAAATTTCGTAAAACCTCAATTCACCATCCATACATTCTACACTTTTATGAACGTCAATATATAAATCAATACGCACTGTTAAAGTGGGATTTCACCTAAATCAAATATGAAGTACAGAATGTGCAACAGCTTTAGTTCTCCCATGTCATTTGCACCGACCTCACTTCGATACATAAGCCAGACAAGCCGTTCCCTATAAAAGGAATACTTATTTTTGAAGACTGCGTTATGTGAACGTCACATCTCCTGTTCCACTTTGCATCTACTTTCAGCTTTGGTGGACTAGTCAGTGTATCAGCTCGCAGTTAAGAACTACGAACCAATATCTGGTTAACCTTATTAAATAAACGCAAAATTCTAGAAATATCAATTATTTTTTATAAATTATATTTAGAACATAGCCTGTGTAGTTTAAACTGTATTAAATAAATACTGGTAAAGGTGATCCAACACAACTAAGAGAATAAAGCAGCAGACTCGGTTTTATTGAGTCTGTTCATGAGAAATAATATAAAAAGCAACACCTCTCACGCCCACTAGCACCGGCTTAAGTGGTATTCTACTTCAAAGCCACCTTTATTGCGCTCGTTGGTCCCAAAGGACCAGTAAAAATAACACTACTGACACAAATAAACTCCCAAATATCCGAATGGAACACTACTCACTGGTATATAACACTACTCACTGGTATATAATACTACTCACTGGTATAGAACACTACTCACTGGTATAGAACACTACTCACTGGTATATAACACAACTCACTGGTATAGAACACTACTCACTGGTATAGAACACTACTCACTGGTATAGAACACAACTCACTGGTATAGAACTCTACTCAATGGTATATAACACTACTCACTGGTATATAACACTACTCACCGGTATATAACACTACTCACTGGTATATAACACTACTCACTGGTATATAACACTACTCACTGGTATAGAAACGGGAAACAGAAGGATCCTATGCCACTGGCAGACACTGTGATGCCATTGGCAAGCGCCCGGTGCTTCTCGAAAAAATAGCTGATAATGGTCGAACAAGGTGAAAACGATAGACCATATCCAAGTCCTGAAATAAAAATGATATTTACATAACACTTGTAATGTGTTCGGACAAGCTGGTTTCCTGTTGGATGTTTACAGAACACTTGTAAAGTGTTCGGTTAAGCTGGTTTCCTGTTGGATATTTACATAACACTTGTAATGTGTTCGGACAAGCTGGTTTCCTGTTGGATATTTTCATAACACTTGTAATGTGTTCGGACAAGCTGGTTTCCTGTTGGTTATTAACATAACACTTGTAATGTGTTCGGACAAGCTGGTTTCCTGTTGGATATTTTCATAACACTTGTAATGTGTTCGGACAAGCTGGTTTCCTGTTGAATATTTACATAACACTTGTAATGTGTTCGGATAAGCTGGTTTCCTGTTGGATATTTACATAACACTTGTAATGTGTTCGGACAAGCTGGTTTCATGTTGGATTCCGATACGCCTCTCTACTTTATCTACTTTACCGTATGTTAGAGGAGTGGAATCCGAGAGGGGACAGATTGAGTGTCTGTATACTTTACCCCCTGCTATCACGCACACTAAACAGTGCGTGTAGATGCTGCTAGCTTACAAACAACGCCATCACAATCATGTATTTCATCAATATCAAGATTTACATTAAAAATTGGAAAACAATAATGCTAAGACTATCCTCCCAACCCCATGTTTGACATATAAGTATATTTAACTCATCTACATCATCAACCGTGCTAACGGTAGGGTAGATACAATATCCTCCTACGTGTGCCTAGTCGTCTCTTGTTACAATCAATGTAATAACATACGTAGTCCAAGGGATATTATAACGGAGACTAGTTAACTTGGAATTGATGTTCACTTGACATAAGCTAATAATTGAACTCAATCCCTTACACTAGCAGTCATTGATTAAATAGCACCATAGGCAGAGTGTTCATACATGATTATATTGGATGGCGTTGTACCTTATGTAAATACGATGAAAGTCAGTTGCGATCATATTGTCAGGTCGATTGAAAAGAAACAATATTCTGATACAGACTTTCGATTCAATCGCATCTGTTTAAAACATAAATATTGAATGATCGTGTCAAACAAAATGAGTGATTGAAAAACGCTCACTAGTATACAACCACTTTATCATTAAACATTGTCCAAAATGATTAAGCATACCTCCAAGTAATCCAAACGTAAGGTACAGGTATTCCATCTTGGGTACAAATGCGGAGGCAACAAATCCCACTCCCAATAACAAACCACCGATAAACGAAATCTTCCGAAATGAAAATTTTATGCTGAGCCAGTTTGAAAAAGGACCTGGAAAATAAATAAAACAAAACATTTTAACGTTATAGGCATCACAGTTATTATATGGTAGAACTATCGTTTTGCTCCTAGAGAAACAGGCATAACTTCGATACTATTGTTGCTATAAATAGTGTTGTCGCAAGACACGATTAGTGTTCGATTGTATGATGACCAACTTTCGAAAACAGGGAATAGACAAACCATAGGAAACCGTCTCTATCTATTTTATTAGATTATGATTGGTAAGAACGTGGCGACATTATTTTGACGCTTCAGGGTTGAACCCGTACCTTTTAAGTGTACTTGCATCAACGCCCAGAACTGTCAGTGCCACTGAGTAGGTTATATACAGATGGGGTATACCCAATTTCTTACATGCATGGAAGGCCTTCACTATCTATTGAAAATATAAACTTTTTTTTTTCTAAATTCTGAACAATATAATTATATCATTTGTTATGATATTATTTTTTTTTATATATACATATATTATTATTTTTAGAAAATTGCTACTTATGGAATAAATTTATATCAATACAAACATTTCTATGTGAAAATGGAATGTCTCTCATAATAGAATCACGTTTGAACGAAAACATGTATTGTATACAACGACATATTGTTTGGGACACAATGATTTTAGGAATAAATGAATAATCAATCAGTTTTTTGGTAGATTCAAATGTATTTAGATCAATAACTGGTTCGAAATTAATATAGGCATATAGTTATGTAAATGTATAGTGTTTAAACACTGTTTAGAGGTTAGTCCAGTGAAAAATCGACGAATTAAGGAATAAATGTTCGAATTAAGGAATGAATATGTTTATATTTATTCAGTAAATGATTTAATATGTGATACATGTTTAAGAAGAAATGGTTCGAATGCAATATAACAGTGGAACAGAAAGTGCCATCAGGTATTGCAACCATATTAAGAAGTTAATGTTTTGGTAAAAAGTAAAAAAGAAAAGAAATGGAAAAAAAGTAATTATAAGTATCTGTTTGTATTTGGATGAAAACATGGTAACATTTACTTTTTTTAAGCTTGGCAATGTAGGAAAATGACTGCGACTTAAATGTTGTAAATCATTGTGTTACATTGGATGAGTGAACGCCACTGAAACGTTGGAATAAAATATAATACGATAACTGCGTTCTATCAACTAAGCCAGTATTTATCATGTTTAAACAGTTGGTTTCAGTCTATCTCATAGGTAAGAGGGATCCAGAGACGTATCAATCTATAATTAAAACACTTCTCAGGTGAGTTTCTGGTAAAAACCTTCATGACTACACAATATGTTTTTTTTTAACAAGAAACATAAAAAGATCGGACATGGAAAGTAGCATTCAAGGAGGACAGTCAACCACAAAACACAGAAACAGACACGCAAACAGACACACAGGAGGCAAAAGTAATATTAAATGCAAACGACATCACAAACACAAAAGGGTTGACAATAGGGCTACCGCCTTGGAACGGTCAGTGGCAAAGTAGGCCACTGGGGGGTTTAAACCGGTTCTAGGGTGCACCAAACCTCACACTTACCCTACTTCATCCCATTAAAACAGGACAGTGTAAATAAAGAAATCCCCGCCATGATCTAATCTCTAACCAACAAGGCAGCGTCAATAGGCAATATAAGTAAAACAAAAATATGCTCGTGTTAATATAATACAAAAAAAAACAATAGCCTAGAAAGCCACAATGAAGGTACTCAATGACGTGGCAGAAGCCAGAGCAACGAGAGAATAAACCATTAAGAGCACGACAAGAAATAAATATAAAACGATCGGACAGGGAAAGTAGCATTCAAGGATGACAGTCAACCACAAAACACAGAAACAAACACGCAAACAGACAAACAAGAAGGCAAAAGTAATATTAAATGCAAACGACATCACAAACTAAAAAGGGTTGACAATAGGGCTACCGCCTTGGAACGATCAATGGCAAAGTAGGCCACTGGGGGTTTAAACCGGTTATGGGGTGCACCAAACCTCACACTTACCCTACTTCATCCCATTAAAACAGGACAGTTTAAATAAAGAAATCCCCGCCATGATCTAATCTCTAACCAACAAGGCAGCATCAATAGGCAATAAAAGTAAAACACAAATATGCTCGTGTCAATATAATACAAAAAAACATTAGCCTAGAAAGCCACAATGAAGGTACTCAATGACGTGGCAGAAGCCAAAGCAACAAGAGAATAAACCATTAAGAGCACGACAAGAAATAAATATAAAACGATCGCACAGGGAAAGTAGCATTCAAGGAGGACAGTCAACCACAAAACACAGAAACAAACACGCAAACAGACAAACAAGAAGGCAAAAGTAATATTAAATGCAAACGACATCACAAACCAAAAAGGGTTGACAATAGGGCTACCGCCTTGGAACGGTCAGTGGCAAAGTAGGCCACTGGGGGTTTAAACCGGTTCTAGGGTGCTCCAAACCTCACACTTACCCTACTGTTATCCCATTAAAACAGGACAGTGTAATTAAAGAAATCCCCGCCATGATCTAATCTCTAACCAACAAGGCAGCATCAATATAGGCAATATAAGTAAAACACAAATATGCTCGTGTAAATATAATACAAAAAACAATAGCATAGAAAGCCACAGTGAAGGTACTCAATGACTTGGCAGAAGCCAGAGCAACAAGAGAATAAACCCTTAAGGGCACGACAAGAAAGACCATAGACAAACATCAAACGCCACCGTCCAAATGGGCTTTAGTTAGGCGTCATCATAGGGTTCACAGCCTGTCCGGTCATCTTACAATTAAAGAGGAAAGCATAGTGACAAACTGTAAAATGGTCCACCACCAAGCATGCAGTACGTTGCAAAATGATAGGGTCATAGCCTCTATTGATAACCATTTTAACAAGTTTAACAAAGATAGTATGAAAGTGATCATGACCAAGAATCTTACGAAGTTTATAAACCACATCACCATAGAAGGTTGTGATAGTATATTTGGGAACTTGGGAATTTATTCGGGATTGCATAGGTCTGTTATTAGCCCCTACCCGAGTAGCTTTATAAAGAGTTATATAGGAAACTCTTTAAAACATATTTTCTGCAATTATGAGCTAGAGATCTAATATTTTGATATTAGTACAAATTATATTTTCTTTGTTTTGGATAGGGCGAGTAGGGAGGGGATGGTTATTGTATTAAGGGTCTAATATGATGTTCTGTCGAAATGTTATTTTCTTCATTATTTTCATTACAAAACTAAGATCAAAGGGGAGGATACACGTTCAACAGTTTATTCTGGAGCTTACCCATTCCAAGCATAAGTAGAAGGCAGATGGAACCAATCCAGGCGGTGTTTCCGGCACCGGTATCGTAGTATGTAATCATTTCTGTATATAGAACGCCATAGGATTTGATGGTACCCACAACGAACATATACATAAAGAAACAACCTGTAACAGAAATAAATGAATTATTTGTAGTTTCTCAACGTTATTACGAAAGTATAGTTTGCACATGTTGTTGTTTTATAACGGTAGCTTGTCCAGTTGAAACTACACAGTAAACATAGGAGACGGGTTTTGTCACACGCTTTAGTCGTTACTATATTAGTAATATATATAATGTGTTTTTTATGTTTTTTTGTCAGGGTATAATATATCTTTGTACTGACTGACAATGTTATTAATTCAAGAAATACACTACACTTAATATGACATATTACTGGATATGTGGATCATTTTTGATGGCCTTTAACACGTTTAAAACATTTTATACCAACGGCGGTTTAAACAACTACACTATTTGGACTTGCCAAGAAGTTTTTGAAGCACTTATATTACATTTGTCAGCTATAGAACTATTTTCAACAGACAATTTGTTGGTATCCCAATGGGTACAAACTGTTGACCTCTTGTCGCAGATTTGTTTTTGTATTGCTATGAAAGAGATTTCGTGTAGGGTCTTTCACCAGATGCTTACGTAGATGCCATCGAAGCATTTAATGACACCTCACGGTATCTGGACGATACATTTAGGACTGACTACACTTTATTTTTTACTATGGTTAATAATATGTATCCTACAGAACTCAACAAAGCTAATTTTTCTAATACGTCGCTTCTTTTCTCGATTTGCATCTGGAAAAGTATAATAAGCAACATGTATGACAAGATAGATGACAAGATAAATGATTTTAATGTTGACATCCCTACTTAGACAGAGATTTCCCCGGAGAAACGTATTATGGGGTATATGTTTCTCAGCAATAGTTTTTTCTAGAGCTGGTAGTAGAGTGGAGGACTACAACGTTCGTAATATTTGTATAACTGAACAAAATTACTACATCAGGGCTACCGTTACCATAAAACTCGGAAAATCTTTGCAAAATGTTATTAACGATTACCTAATCTACTTAAAAAAACAATGAATTAAAATCTCTTCTGTGACAAGGACTATCACAATCTGACTTATATGGTAACGTTATTTACAAAATCCGTAAGACCCTTTAATTCCTAATTCAACGTCGACAGATTCATAAAAAGGAGTAAAGAGGGTGTGACAACAGCATTAAGGTACATGTGTTCTAATTCCAGAAAGAACAATGCAGTATAATCAAGGGTTATACTGTATTTATATATAAACACAACAATAGTAAGTAGATACAATGGTAATAGTATATATGTACACGTACCTGCAAGAATCGCCCAGGCATACCCTCCGTCCACATCCGGGTCTTTACGCTTTTCATTTTCCGCCATTATGTCATTTGTATGTTGTATGTCCACTTATGAACTGCGGACTCTGTAAAAGCAGACGACAATAGGTATAAATGTAGAACAGGAAATGTTGAGATGTCAGATCACTTGAGTCAGATGTACAACATGTGACCAAATCCATTCTTAAAAAGTTAGAGAAGTAATCGTTTCTCACAGCTGGAACATCGTAATTTGTTTAAAAGTAGTTTTATAGCACAATATGTGTCATTTAGGTGGGTTATGTTACTTTACATCTATAATGATGTGGGGTGGTGGGGCGGCGGTAGGGGTGGGGTGATAGGTGAATGGGGTTATGTCCTACATAAAATCTGAAAGGTTATTAAATGTGTTGCCCTGAAAAATAGACTGGCGCTCCCTACCTCCCTCCCGTGAAAATAATGCACTGTATCATCACCCCACCCCGAAACGGGGGCAAATAATCCATAAAACACGGTATTTAAAAATAGGCCTATAACTTAGTTTGACTCATCAATATTTATTGCACCTAATAGTCTATATAATAACGTACGTGCATCTGTACCAACATATTTGATTTATGTGTAAAATTTAACATTTTACATATTCAGGATTATTGTTATCGCATTTGTGGTCATTCTCCTTGGTTCAGTTGTTGATAAATATTAAATACCACCAGTCGAGCCCGTATTCATAAAGCAACTTAAGCAGAAAATATTACTTAAGTCAGAATTTAAGATTTTTACATATTTTCAAATGTTCTTAAACTCTTGGCGACACTAAATAGTGTCTATTTTAAGATAGATATCAGGCTGTGGGTTTTATTAATCCATTGCCTAGCAGTGTGTACATTCGTGCTTATTCGCTCACAGGTCAATAAATGATGTACACTGAATATTGGCTAAAGGTTTTAATTTACCTACTGTAGGCCTGGCTAGTCTGTCGCCCACCATGAAGCTTATTGATACACTCCCACGACTAGGGGTAAACTAGCTCCATGCTACGGTGTCCTGTTAGGGCCATGTTACCATCGTATCTTACCATCGACCATCGCATCTTACCATCGACCATCGCATCTTACCATCGCATCTTACCATCGGCCATCGTATCTTACCATCGACCATCGTATCTTACCATCGCATCTTATTATCGACCATCGCATCTTACCATCGAGCATCGACCTAGGTCATCGCATCTTACCATCGACCATCGCATCTTACCATCGACCATCGCATCTTACCATCGAGCATCGACCTAGGTCGATGGTCGATGGTAACATGGCCCTAACAGAACATCGTACCATGCTCTCGTACTGAATTGGGCAGATTTTTTACCGACAGAATACATGTCTAGATAACACTAGTTTCATTACAAACAGTAATCGTGGGCTAGAACTAGAACGCTGTAATTGCTCAAGCGACTCTCTTATGGTGTTATTCCACCTTTTATTGTAAATACCTGTATCCTAGCGGTGTGTGCGTTCGAGTTTATTCACCCCAAACTACATATGAACACTGCCTATTTTTTTAAACTACTTACTGTATCCCGGCTAGTCAGTCATCCACGGCGAAACTTATTTATACTACGATTTCAGCTGGTGTTGATAAACTACTACTGAAATACTGTAAAAAAAGAAAGAAAGGAAATTGGTATCGCCTCGGTATTTACACTAGTTTCAAATCGAACAATTATGAGACACAACTAGAGCACTATATCAAATGACTCGCTAATGGAGTACGATTAATGGTATACTATATAAGTAAATTTTTTATTGATTGTTTATCGATTGTATCTATAGGAACGTCATGTGTTAAAGGCAGGAGATCGGTATATAGCGTCGTGTATAAATACATCATTTTCTCTGAGTCATGATAAAGTACACAGTGAAAGAAATTGATGTATACTGAATGACTAAAAACGTATATGTACATTATTGTCGGTATGTTTTAGAATTAAATTTTCATATATCAAATGTATTTTTAGTTGTTTTTGTCAACTCCCATCATTCAAATCACATGGTAAAGAAAATTGTACAATTTACATAAAAAAATGTTGATTTGATTTTCTGTTTCTCAAAGGAGATAACAGTTTGGAAATGATACAATATGTTATATACATGATGTTCTCAGCATATTATCACTTTCTTATATCTCTAATGAATGGTATAATTATTTGGATATATAATTCTTGCATCCAGCTTGGGAATGGCCAAGTGACTGGCAGGTTGTCATTTGTATCTTTGTGAGAAATCTACTGACCTGTAGAACTAAGTCGGTTGAGAATATGCTATTAATGTGGATGCAAGGTGTATGAGAGTCAGTAAGAACTGGGATTTGAAACACTGAACATCTAATTTAACATCTTTATACTTTACAAACATAATATTTTTTTCTTTGGAAATTAAACGTAAATTAATAAATGTGACTATAATGACTTAAGCCCCAATCATTTCAAATATGCGTTTGTAAATCGTTCAATATATCTATAAATTGTGTCTATCTATAAGAATCCCAGGAGACCGAGTAACACTTCTCCCCTCGTCCCCACCCAACCCCTCCCCACGACGTGTCGTTTTAAGCATTGCACTGAATGCATTCACCTAGCTCATATATAGCACTGAGTGGTTTCATTTTGCGTGGGATTGAGCACACCAGAAGTTTGCGTTTTGTCGATTGAATTTGTGTTGGATCGTCTCACCTATATAGCTGGGCTATTACATTGTTATTTGTACTCGTTCACTGTGTAACATATGGTTGTTCCGCAATTTAGAAGGAAAAGTTAATTTGTGAGGAAGCTATCCAGCTGGCTTGCGGAACGTCGGTGGTTCTACACAGATGGCCGTCCGTGCACGAAAATTGTCCGGACGGGCACCTGGGGTAGTCCTCCGCCAGTGGAAGATGGGAAGTCTCCATGTGACCTTAGCTGGTGGTGCGACTATAAAAAAAATCCAATCCAATTCAATTCGAAGGAACAGATGATACTTAGTAATCACTTTTCATGTGACGACGCCGTCAACACTTAGTTACTTTGTTTGGTTAAAGTCTTTCGGAAGGTATATATTTCTTATACCTTCAAAGGAATTACTTTAAAACTTGGTATGTGCGTTGACTGGGATAATACCTGACTCTCCGACTAAGCCCCACCCCACCAGTGACCTTGACCTTGAGTTTGAAGACAAAACATTAAGGCAATTTAACAGGGTTAATGTTTAAGGTTAAAGCTTTTATGAAGGTATTTATCTCCAGTAACATCCTATATATTGTTATGAAACTGTATATATATATACAAGAAGAGTTGGTCAAATATTTAGACCAACTGCATTCCTTTCGCGGTTATGGTCCCCAAGGGCCGTGAGACGGCAAAAGATGTCGTGGGCGTGGACATATTTGGCCAACTCTACTTGAATGACGAGAAGCATATTGCACGGGGTTTGATGATTTACAATTTCCAGTTTTACGACAATACGTTCTGTATTTTATTACTATGGTAGCCTAAATATGTTTTTAAGAAGAATAGCGCAATAGTTAATGATAAATAATATTGTTTAAGTAGTTGTTTCATCAAGTTTTAAATTGTTTCAATTCCGCCAATGAGATCTTGTTTGTCCGGGTACGTTTCTGTATATTTGGGGGCCGTTCTGGAATTCAAAGATTTTCGGGTACGTTTCTGTGTACATAAATGTACCCCGGGTACCTTTCTGTAGTACCCGATACGACAATGACCCCAATGTATTAAATACTCGTCCAAACATGTGTACCTATACATAGAAAACTGTAAATGTTTGTTCGGATTGTAAAACGTAAACGATGTCTATCATGCTTTGCATTATGGGACTAACCACACAAAGGCCCAAATTCAAGTAAATTTATTTTTAACATATTCAAGTTTAGCGTTTAGTAGTTGTCCTTAATTTGAATAGAATATTATGAGACTGGTCCATATTTATTCCTGCATTGCATGTCATGCTTTGCATTGTGGGACTAAATCTGGGTACGGGGTTTTACTTGTGGCATACAATATCTAACATATACTGGTAGCACTGCAGTAATGAAATAGCGAAACAAGTATATTTGTTCAGAACTTGTCTACTAATTGAATTATGTTTTTCTTCTCATCTTATCCATGATTTGTAAAATAGTCTGTCTCTGGGGATAGACATTTCGGTGATTTATCTCTATTTTAACGTATCCGATAATTGACTGATGAGTCGCTGGAGGGTTTATAACGCTTGTACAGTGTCACCGCAATCTACTTGTCTATACATGGTAATTATGGTACTCTGGTATAAGTGTATGTTTTCAAACGTATGCGTGTGTATGCTTCCGAAGAAAAAAAACTATATTTGTTAAGAACAGTGAAATATTGTAACAACCTATCTTTTACTACTAAACAACTTTTTTTTTTATAATGACAACATTGTTTTATGAAGTTAAACAACATTGTTTTTTTATAATGTTCAACAACATTTTTTAATAATGGTTTCATCGGTCTAATCTCGGGTATTCGGGTGCTGCATTCTAATCACGACTATTCGGGTTGTTATATATATGACGCTGTCTCTTGCTTGACCCCATGTTGTTATAATATTATAATGCATTGTAACAATTAATATGAACTTGCAGGTTAGCTACTCACGTGGTTTCAATAGTCCAATGTATGTTTAACTATTTTACACAGTTCAGATTATATTTCTGTATTAAGCTGCATCACATTTTCGCCCTTGGGAACTTGATTATGAATACACCTTCAAAGTTTCTTTACTGATCGAAATCAATTTAATGTGATTGAAAACACAAACCGGCTGAGAGAATTTAATTTACTATACCAGAATGATTGTGGCTACGTGATACCTTCCCTGAAGTATTTGTGTAGGTGTGCATAATGTACAAAATACGTTGTTATAACCTCTGAACCAATATAATTGACAGTTTAACTATACGTTAGCTAATGTACCCAAGGCTGAATAGCAGTAGGTATATATGTGTATATATATATTATACAAATCTCGCTATTTGTCGGTTTCATCTCATTAAATTTGCTAGCACTTAAATATCCTCTATATCTTTATGGTTAACATATCAGCCAGATTAAGCTTTTGTAAATGTTTTTACTGCCATTCAAATTGTTGTACTAGCTTAAGGGGCGGTTCCAGCGCACCACCGCCCACAAGCATACAAAACAAAAACAGGTAAATTAATCACTGCAAATGAAAAATAAGCATACAATGTATATGTTTTACATTTGTATAAATATGTTTAATCAATTTGCAGTGATTTTCTTTGCTTTAAAATATATTTTGTCAATATGCCATGTATGGTAAAAAGGCCCGATGACGTCATCATTTCAAGATGGCCGCCTCCTTTTATGTTTCTTTGCCAATTTTCAACAGACCAGACTCTATTGTGCCCATAACGCCAGGGTTCTCCTGGCGTTTTAGTTGGCGGACGGTCTTTAAACCTTAGAAGTACACACACACACACTTGCCAATTTTCAATAAGTCATATTCTTTATATTTCATGGTATTTTGATAATTCTTCCATATCTTTTTTTCAAGTTTTTCAGAGGCCTTTAAATAGATGTTGTTTGAAAATAGTGCATCAAGCCCTTTAAAACAATGACAGCACATACTGAATATAAGAATATAAGAACTGGATTGTATTTTAACATATTATTGAAGACAGATAACATAATACTTAAGAGCATTTACACATCGACACTAAAAGATTGCGAAAATGGTTATAAAAATTGGGCATCGAATGTAAAAAATAAGTTAAACGAATATGGTTTTACACATGTTTGGAATGACCCAAATTCTGTCAATGCTAAATACTTTATAAATACGTTTAGACAAAGAGTTGTTGATTGTTTTATACAACGATGGTTTGTAGATAAGGAATCAAGTGATGTACTTGAAATATATAATAATTGTAAATGGAGTTTTAATTATGAATCATACCTTGATATTTTACCATGTGATCTCAGACCATATTCAACAAAATTCAGAATATCAGCACGTTCGTTAAGAATACAGACCGGTAGATACTCTCGTAATAGAATACCTAGAAATGAAAGGTATTGTCAATGCTGCCACAGTATTGATTTAGAAGATGAATACCATTTTATTTTGATTTGTCCTTGTTACACAAGAATCCGGACAATTTATATTAAAAAATATTATTATAACAGACCTAGTATGTTTAAATTCTTAGAATTAATGCAGACACAGGATAAGAATATTGTTATTAAGTTAGCTAAATATATTAGTACAGCTTTAGCTGTAAGGAATACAATCTTGATTAATTAAACAATGTTTAGCTCTTTTGTATTTTCATTCTCATATATCAGTTATTTAATATTAATATTGCTCATAGCAATTGTACTTTTGTCTAAATTACTCGACTTATTATGCATAAAAATGTATGTATGTATATAGAACGATGTACGTATGTATGTTCTGTTCTGTCTGTTCTGTATTTTAATGCTTACATAGTGCATCACAAACGTACTGGCATGACCTCGCGTATAACGGAAAAAGGCAAACAGGCAGCTAGCTGTTAGAATCATAGTTATAATTATGGTTTTATAGTCTGTACCTACTACAGAGCTTTGACGCGGCCTATAGGATATATAGGTAGAGTATACGTCACGAATCCACCCACATTTCCGGCAAGGCATCACGCAGTGTCTGCATAAACGCCGATTTGAATAAACATTAAATACCACACGGCCATGCATAAAAATTAAGTTTAAGAGATAAAAACATTGACTGAATACAAATATGTCGGAAAATCTTAAAAAAAGGACTAGATCGGTGTGATATCGTTCTCTTTTGATAGGTTTTATTCGTGGATGACGGCATTTAAGGTTTAGTCAATTGAAATATGCAAGCACTTCGTGATGTATTCAGAAACCTCACTTGACAGTGCAGATTGTGTCGTTTCGCATATTCTACCTTATACGTCGCTGGACATGGAATAATGGCAGTAAATATGGCCTGACCACCGCCATATGCATGCCATCTTCGGGATGGCTAAAATTATGTACTATTGATTTTATGAATATTGAGTTCTGCGCAACCCGGGGCAAGTGGGTGTGAACGGTAGCAAGCATATTTCACTATCAATCAAATCGAGACTGCAATATTTCGTATTTATCGTGTTCAGCCTTTCCAAAGGTCCACTTTCATACTCGTTTATGGAGGTACAGAAAATAAACACATTAGCGCTATGACTCACACTGTTGGCACACAGTAACAACAATTTAACTTTTGACCAGAATTAATGTTTTCTCCATGATTTGCATACGGTTTACCGCTATGAAGAAAACTTGATTTGCATGTTGATAATCAGATCTACTGCAATGCATTTCAATTTATATCGAAAGTATGACGCAATACAGATTATCTGCTTCGTGCGTGGGTACATTCGCGTACTTGTAGATTAGTTGACATTGATAACAGTGAACTGAGTCATCTTCAAGCATTATTTAATATACCTGCAGTGCCTACGTGAAGTAACAGATTTAGACATATGTATAACTGTCGAGCAGAAAATGAAACCTTCACAGTCAACCCAAAATATGTATTTCAAAATAAACAGGTATTACAAGGATAAATAACAAGGATAAATAACAGGGATAAATAACAAGGATAAATAACAAGGATAAATAACAGGGATAAATAACAGGGATAAATAACAGGGATAAATAACAAGGATAAATAACAAGGATACATAACAGGGATAAATAACAAGGATAAATAACAAGGATAAATAACAAGGATAAATATCAAGAATAAATAACAAGGATAAATAACAGGGATAAATATCAAGGATAAATAACAAGGATAAATAACAGGGATAAAAAGAAGCAAAGTATGCGACACCACATAACTGTCGAAGAAAGACTCTGCACACTTTGAAAAATAACTAGTTAAATATAAACTGAGTATCATTTTGACCTTAGATGTGGAGTCATAAATCAAAGCACTGGAAGTGCTGAATGCGGCGGGGTTTGTGTAACGGACAAAATCTGAATATTTGAACATCCATGAATAAAAAGTGAAGGAAAAATTAATAGAAATGGGGACAAATAGCGTCCGACGCGAGTTGTACTTGCCATTTTTGCATCTTGTCAAATGGTATAGCGTTCAGATCCGGAATGCCACTCTATCTTTCTGTTCTGCACAACTAGACCCTGAACTCTACAATCTATGAACGTTTTTATCGAATCTGATCTTAAATACAGGAGATATAACGATAACAAGATTTCTCATTAACAATCCAGTGGTGTGTCTAAACATGTTTTGTTTATTTCGTCTGATCATTAATAATAAGTCACTGACATCGTGAATCACTAAATTTTTTCGAAATAGTTGTTGCTATATACAATTTTATCACATAACTTACGGTGTGGGAGTGGAATAACACCATTCTATATTATCCATATACCACTAATTATATAAGTATGCAAACAAGCAAGGCTTTACGCAAGCGTAAAATAGCTGCCGAGAGACAAGAAGTTAACATAATAATATATCAAGTCACGGGTGTTAAAACAATATTGAAAAAGATATAAACACGCCACGACCGTTTTTTCTTACATTCTTCCCTATTTTTACCATCAATTCTTTCTACCAATCATTTTAAATCAATGTGGGTGACCTCGCTTCTTTCTGTTCAAATACCTTTACATGCCAGACATATAAATTACAATTACCATGCAACACGACGTGCTAGAAGTACACATCAGCACAAAAATACAATTGTTCACATGTAAGGGATACGTGTGCGTTAGAGCGTGCATACAACACATATAAACTGTTCGCTGTTACCATGTATAATTATAAGATTGCGTTACCAAAGTGAAAAATGTAAAGGAACTTTTGTTACCTTACCATCAGCAATGAAAAACAATGAAAATTAAAAAAAAAAGAAAAAAAAGGGAAATTAGTAGGCTTGAACCCTACCTTCCTGGGCACTAACACGGCGCCTCTATTAACTGCACTATTAAGGCTTGCCAATATTTCGTCGCTAATATACATTATAATAGTATGCTACATTCAGTAGACTGGTTTACGAAAACGTCATTTCAGCAAGTGAAATGGTAATCTTTCAACATTACAAAATATGTGTTTATACCATTCATGTTTTCCAGACGAGTTCTCTAGGAATTCAAGTTGTAAAGCATGCTTCTTGCCACTTACATGAGTCACAGTCTGTTAACCATAGACAGATATTAAAGCTATATAAGAGTCAGCTGCCTTCGGCAGCTGAATGAGCCTAGTATGCGCTGTCAAAAAAAATCGATAATGACTATGATCCAATTCCCCACGGTTTATGTCGGTTTCGCTTGTTAAAGCGACAGGCAAAATGCAATAAAAGTCGATATGTGAGTTATGTGATAAATAGAATTTAACATTCGTTCTCATTCATTATTGAATTTATTAAACTCGTTAGCAAAAATGATATAATGCTCGGCAAGAGCCTTGCATAATATCATTTTGCCAACTCGTTTAATAAATTCAATAATGAACGAGTACTCATGTAAGATCCTCTATATACATAATACAGCGATATCATGTTGTAGCGGTGCGTTGTAAACCTTCGCCTCTTGCAATATCATGTTGTAGCGGTGCGTTGTAAACCTTCGCCTCTTGCAGTTGCGGTTTCGAATCCCAGTGGGAGCTCGACTTGTAAGTGTGGATGTGTCGATTCTTACGGATGGCGGGAGGTGTACAGTACTGGTTCGACCCAGGAAAAGTGCTCGGTCTGCCTCCACCACAAAAAATAGACCCTTATATATAACCTTGCATGTGTTGAAAATGACGTAAAGCACCATACAAACAAACAAACAAATATCATGTTTCACGTTCTATCTGAAGCAAAATCAAATAAAACAATGCCGTAATCAGAACGTTTTCCCCCAATATGATCAACTATTTTATTAGGTTCAATAAGGCAAATTCTGTAGACACAATATATATATTGTCATTTGGAATAGTATTGTTTTCCTAATACATAAATAGCTCGTCTTACGCGGAGGCATATAATTTGAATGCTGTTCGTCTGCCACTTGTGCTCTTTTTAGCTCTCATAGCCATTTTTAGGTCAGAAATCTAGCCTGCCTTCAAATTATGGTATACCATTCTGTTAACATTGCAGCAGGGAGTTTGCTCTCCGCCACAATAATAGTATTATATTCGTTATTTATTAACATGAAGTATGACAATAGGCCTAACACCATGTTACATGGGTATCAGAAACATATTTTCAAGGGCATTAGAAACATATTTGCTTTTTGGTTAAACATTTGACTCGCACGTCTATTACCTTTACCACTACCGCTGCCGCTGGTGCTTCCGCCACCACCACTACCACTACCAGTACTACTTCTTCTACTACTACTACTACTACTACTTCTGCACTTCCTCCTCCTCCTACTACTATTAATATTATTACTGCTACTATTACTGCTGCTGCTAATGCTGATAATGCTGCTACAGCTGTAACAGCTGCTGCTGCTACTACTACTACTACAATTACTACTACTACTTCTACTACTACTACTACTACTAATAATAATAATACTATTATATATAAAGACGGGAGCTAGTAAGCTAAACATATAAAGTCATATCTTTATCGTTCTAGAAGGAAAGAGGATATATATAATTAACGTATACAACACACACCCAAATATTCAAATACATATATGCCACATTAAAAGTTCTCAAACGCCACCTATACAAATACCATTTCATAAGTGCACACCACTTCACAAGTGCACAAACGCCGCCTATTCAGATACTACTTCACAAGTTAACAAATGACACCTATACAAATACCACCTTACAAGCACATAAACGCCGTCTATGCAAATACCACTTAACACGTGCACAAACGCTACCTATTTAAATACCACTTCACAATTGCACAAATGACACCTATACAAATACCACCTAACGGGTACACAAACGCCACCTATACAAATACCACTTCCCAAGTACACAAACGCCACCTATTCAGATACTACTTCACAAGTAAACAGATGACACAAATACAAATACCACCTTACAAGCACACAAACGCCGCCTATACAAATACCACTTCACAAGTTCACAAACGCTACCTATACAAATACCACTTCACAAGTGCACAAACGCTACCTAGGCAAATACCACTTTACAAGTGCACAAATGACACCTATACAAATACAACCTAACAGGCACACAAACGTCACCTATGCAAATACCACTTCCAAAGTGCACAAACGTCGCCTATACAAATATCACTTCACAAGTGCACAGACGCAGCCTATACAAATACCACTTCATATGTACACAAATGTCACCTATACAAATATCACTTCAAAAGTACACAAACGCCACCTATACAAAAACACGTCCCAAGTGCACAAACGCCGCCTATACAAATATCACTTCACAAGAACACAAACGTCGCCTATTCAGATACTACTTCACAAGTAAACAAATGACACATACAAATACCACTTCACTGGCAACAAACCCGACTGTACAAATACCACTTCACAAAAGCTACCTATACAAATACCACTTCACAAGTACATAAATGACACCTAAACAAATACCAATTTACAAGTGCACAAACGCCGCCTATACAGGTACCACTTCACAAGTGCACAAACGCCACCTATACACATACATCTTCACAAGTGCACAAACGCCGCCTATACAAATACCACTTCACAAGTGCACAAACGCCGCCTATACACATACCAGTCACAAGTAAACAAGTGCCACCTATACAAATACCACTTCACAATTCTTTAAATGACACCTATACAAATACCAATTCACAAGTGCACAAACGTCGCCTATACAAGTACCAATTCACAAGTGCACAAACGCCACCTATACAAATACATCTTCACAAGTACACAAACGCCGCCTATACAAATATCACTTCACAAGTACACAAACATCACCTATACAAATACCACTTCACAAATATACAAACGCCACCTATACAAATACCACTTCGCAGGTACACAAACGCCGCCTATACAAACACCACCTCACAGGTGAACAAAGTATGCCTATACAAATACCACTTCCTTCACACAAGTACACAAACGCCACCTATACAAATACCACCTAACAGGTACACAAACGCCACCTATACAAATACTACTTCACGAGTAAACAAACGCCACCTATACAAATACTACTTCATGAGTAAACAAACGCCGCACCTATACAAATACCACCAAACAATTACACAAACGCCACCTATACAAATACCACATAACAGGTACACAAACGTCGTCTATTCAAATACTACTTCACAAGTAAACAAACGCCGCCTATACAAATACCACCTAACAAGTACACGAACGCCACCTATACAAATACCACCTAACAAGTACACAAACGCCACCAAAACAAATACCACATAACATGTACACAAACGCCGTCTATTCAAATACTACTTCGCAAGTAAACAAACGCCACCTATACAAATACCACCTAACAAGTACATAAAAACGCCACCTATACAAATACCACCTAACAAGTACACAAACGCCACCTATACAAATACCACCACCTAACAGGTACACAAACGCCACCTATACAAATACTACTTCACAAGTAAACAAACGGCGTCTATTCAAATACTACTTCACAAATAAAGAAATGACACCTATACAAATTCATAAGTACACAAACGCCACCTACTATACAAATACAGATAAGTGCGCAAACGTCGCCAAATATGTGCAATAATAAGAGTACATCTGCACAATTTAAATCTCATTAATTTTAATTCATTTGTCATTCAAAATTACTACCTGTCCTACAAATAAAGACAGTTTGATTTTAGTTTGAATATAATGTCGGATGTTAGGGACTACTAATTTATATTAGTTCGCACCAATGAGTCACAATGTGCCTGCTATAACGTTGCAGTTGTGTTACATGTGTACTTGCAGCTTGTACGAAATAATAGTGCAACGTAGGTTGCACACTAGATATCCCTCCCGCCCCCTCTCAAATAATTCTTCGCCCAGACTAACGATTGAATAGCGAAATATTTATAAGAGGGGGGAGCAAGTAGGGTTCTCGAAACAGGATAACAGCAGATTGAATTTGATGATAACAGTTAACGGTAAATTAAAAAATACTAAAAACAGTTAACAGTACATCTAATAACAGATAACAGTTAATATTTTTTTCACAAAAAAACAGATAACAAAATCTAAATTTCGCCGACAGGATAACAGAAATAATCCTTGCCCACCCTCTTATAAGAGAGACAAGAACTTAAAAATGATGATGTATTAAAGAAATGTATCATATTACGTTATAATGTTACGCCCTGCACACTGTACTCTTTAACTTTTAAGATTGATAGCAGTTTTTTGTTATCAACTCGCTTTCAACATAATGTATTTTTGTGTAATAATATACTTCGGCGCTCCCATTCAAATCTTTGCGGTTCCAAAAATAATAACGTGTGTACTTATACACAATGCACTGATCCATAATAATATTCAAATACTGACCCATAATAATATTGAAGGTGCAACTACACATACTTGTTCATAGGTTCATATACTGTAGCTTAATTTACACATTTCAGCATACCATTACGTGGTCCCGCCTTAATTCCACTAACAGATGGGAAAGCTTATATTAGACCTTTCTAACTTAAACCGTAAACGTAAACGAAAAGCTTATTCGGAAATAAATGAGGGGTTGTCTCAATATATACAAAGGTTAGTTATACTGACAACTGGATTATCGTCTTATTGGAGCAGCTAAAGACAATAAAATGTAGTTGACACTAAAGTGATTAGACTGAAGACGCCTTTACGAAGAAAAATCGAGACATCAAATAACTTTTCCCAGCGACGACAACGGCGATGACGGTGCAGACACCATTTGGTTTAAATGTATGATTAAAGTTTTTTGGAATGTATTGATCGTCGTCGAAGGTATTGCTCTGAATATTGGTATGTGCATTGAATGGGGGTAATAAATGACCCTCTGACTAAACCCCACCCCTCCTGTGACCTTCACCTCGAATTTAAAGACAAAATGACTTGTTACAGAGTTAACGTTTTCGGTTATTTTTTTAATGCATATATCTCCAATACCATCCAATATATTTCTATGAAACTGGTATGTACATTGAATGGGGTGAGACGTAACACTCTAACTAGGCCCCGCCCTACATGTGTAGCCTGGTCACTGACAATTCCCTTTGTAATAGCACAGGTGTAAATAGTTTAATTGAAAATAACACCTGGCAGAATAAATAGTGTACTACAAGTACCAGTTATTGGAAGTTAGAATATGACATTGAGCTGAAATGGACATGCTACAAAACAAATAGAGTATGGTTTCATCTCGTTGGTTAATTTAAACACCGCGATGGGCGTTTAAATTAACCAACTCAGATATGAGACCACCCTCTATCTATTACCTGACTAAAGGAATTTTACAGGGAGTTTGGTTGTATTTATGGGATATATCACCACTGCCGTCTAGTGTTTTGCAATGGAACTTTCCAAGTGTATTGACTGGGGTAATCATTACCCTCTGACGCAATCCCTACTCCACCAGTGACATTGACTGCCTTATAAATAAAATGTCGTAGGCGATTTTCTAGATTTTTTAAACAGTTGGAAATATATATCTCCAATACCATCATATATATTAATATGCAACTAGGTAGGTACATCGAATGGCGTGAGACCTTACCCCTGACTAAGCCCCACCCTACTAGTGACCTTGACCTTGATTTGAAAGACATAAGGGCGTAAGGCAATCTTACATTTTTGGTAAATTGTATGTAATGGTATATACCTCAACTACCGTCAAAGGTATTGCTATGAAACTTGGTAAGTGCATTCACTGTGGCTAAGACATAACCCTCTTATTAAACTCCACCCCACCAGTGACACTGACCTTGACTTTAAAGACCAACAATCTTAGTCAGTTGTTCACCATATGAATTTACCTTGTGAATAAATGGAAAAGGTATTACTTTGACATTTAATGTAAACATTCACTTGGATTACCTTCATACACCATATCTGACCTTGACCTTGACTTTCAACACTCAAAAAGACCTACGCATTATTGCTTTCCATTTTTAAATCAATACTCTCTGGTGGTATTCAGGTATTCGTGTTCTCTATAACGTACACGGGAGCTCGACTTTAAGTAAGGAAGTGTCGATTCTTACGGATCGCGGGAGGTGTACAGTACTGGTTCTACCCAAGAAAAGTGGGTGGTCTGCCTCCACCATAAAAAAAACGACCGTCATATATAACCTTACATTTGTTGAAAATGACGTAACAAACAAACAAACTAAAACGTACACCCTACATCGCTGCCCCTACTTACCACAACCCTCCTTGAGCATGAGCTAGAAACCGGTAGACAAGATCGCCCGTGGCGGTGGCCTGGTGAATGTTTTTTGCTTGGGGACATGTTTTGCTTGGGGAAAATATTCATCTCAACAGGCATCCTCTTATGACCCCTTATTTCACACAACAAATAAATACGTGAAAACAGACAGGAACGTTAAACCGTCTGATTCCATGTTATAGAGTTTGGGTCGAACATGCTATAGCGGGTGTTAAATAATATACATTATTAGTTCTATTTGGCGCCATGGCATTTGTTACCAAATGTTGTTAACATTTTTTGTTTCTTCGGTGAAAATAAGAAAATGAATCACAATTAATATAATAATAAATGCATGCACCCTTGTGGTTAGTTTCGTACTCATAATGTTGACAATCATCTTTGAGAAAATCCCTCAGATTTTATTGAATTATGTTTACGTTTCTGTTTAAGTTATAAAGGTCTAATAGCAGGATTTTATAACGGATATTAGATATAAAAATGAAAACACTTTAGAAAACTTTTTATTGAAAAAATGCGATAACCTGTTTAAAATTATCTATTAAATGTTTTAATTTTACAATATACATACTTGTTAAGCCGAAAATAAGGTTTTATTTCATACCCCAGCCAACCCCGTTTTCGCTTCTTGGAGAAGGGGTTGGATGGGGTATGAAAGTTAATACTTGGACCACGCAATGCATATTGCATTATGAACTTTTGTTAAATTGTTTAATACCAAATATGTAATCCTCGCTGCATAAGTTAACGATATTACTATTATTATTATGATTAGTATTATTAATCCATTACTCTTACAGAGAGAGAGAGAGAGAGAGAGAGAGAGAGAGAGAGAGCGCCCATGACTCCTACACAGAAAATATGCACTCTCAGCATTTCAGTTACAGATTAAGCAGAAGTAAATCGACAAACACATACAGACAATAGACTATTTCTTTAATTTAGAATATGACATGCAAATAATGGTTAAACGGTTAATAGTTTAACCGTAATAGCACATTGTAAAGTAAAGGTCATCCAGCTATTATGCGGCACTATTGACATGTTACAATATTTTTACAATAGAGTATATGGGATCGTGGACAGTATATAAACGCTTAGAGTCAATGTAAAAGTTTGGCAGAAGTAGTCTAACACGCTAAAATACCTATAAAATATTCTTAAGTGAAATATGATTCTTCCACTAAGGGTTTTATGGGTTTCACTTGAACTAACGACCTAATTAAATAGCCACATATATACAGTAAAATAGAAAATAAATGCTCGAAAAGTATGCACAAAATCAGCAATAGTGTGAACAAACTTTCGTCAGTTTTCGTGTATATATATGAAACTTAATCGATAACGTTGAAAAGTGATTGAATGTACATTACCGTTTACTGCTGAAGTGGGTTAGTATAAAGCTCGTAAATGCTCTAACTATATATAAATCAAAAGACGCGTTGTTTAAAACGGGTAAACAAACAGCAACCTCTTACAGCTCGAACTGAGATATACTTAATTATTTAACACATCAAATGAAATTTCAGCATAAACGGATATAATGTACTTTACACTGGCCACTTAACAGTAACAAAACACTGTGCGAATGTAACCCTGTAGCCTATATTTACCAGATGTGTTATAAATACAGTATACTTACGTATAAATACGACAATTAAAAAATCCGTATAACCATAGACATAGATAGATTGATGTCTATGGTATAACACAGTTTGTGGAATTCAACCTATAAATAAGGCACCCACGTGGTTATGGTGGATATTTCTCAAGATATAAACATTAATGAACACTGACGCGCGCAGTAGTGCAGTGCGAGTATTGGCTTTTCATGTGAACGATCACACAGAGACTGCAATATTTCGTATTTATTGTGTTCGGCCTTTACCAAAGGTCCTCTTTCGTACTATTTCATATATATATATGGCTGTTCTGTATAAATTAAATAATCCATATAACCATCGGTTTTTTACCTGCCCGATTGTAGTGTTTGTTCACGCGACAGTGCACCCGGTAAATGACTTCAAGGCGAAACATTTATTTTTTTACCTATGTTTGTTGGAATGTGACGGAAAAAACAACAGAAAAGCGAATTTGACGATTAGTAAGTAAGCTTAAAGAGCTGTACACAATCGATTTTATTCTCGCATTGTTGCTCAGATAAGGTTGTCAACCGAGGATGTTTACCTCGTCTAGCATAGCAAACCATAGTTATTATCTTTAAACGGTTTAGAAAAAATATATTATTAAACATGTTCTTTTTATTTTTAAGTTTATACTGTTACATACGTGAAGAACATGAAACATTCTAAGTGAATACATCTTTGAAAGTATAAGACAGATTGGTCGTATGCTAAACAAACATACAGTAAATTACATATTAACGAGATAATCGCCATGTTTTCATTAACCCGCCCTTAACAAATAGGTAATAAGAAATAAGTAGTAAGAAATAAGTTATAACAAATAACTAATAACTAATAAGTCCCTCCAGGGCTTCCGTAGTTGCATATTGCATTCATCGTCTATAAACTACAGAATATTGTTGTATGTATCGAATAATTATGTGTTGATACTCTTCAGTTCTACTTTACAGCCTAGAGTATATATTGGTGTAATAGAGGGTTTGATTTTAATGAGCGTGTTTTTTTATGTTTTCCTAAGTTTTTAAAGTAGAATTAAACTACACAAGCTATAATATTGTCGTAGAAGACTGAAGAACTAAACATAAATACCACGACTTTCACGGAAAGTAATTTGAAATTCGACCAATGCTCTGATATGACTTAGCGGCTTTTCTAACTCCACACGTGGTTTTTTGCTAATATCTCTGTTAAATATTAAAATATCTCATTGATTGTTTTACACAATGTTAAATGATCATTTTATTCCAAGGAAACATAACAATAACAACGATCGGGCGCAATATCAATGTTCCACACAAGTAACAACAGGACAACCCGTAAAGTCAAAAGTCACAAAATGATCACCTCAATAGCGAGTATGTCCGCCCTGTGCTCCGACGACTGCAGTACACCTGGAACGCATGGACGTAATGTAATTACTGAAGTACACCTGAGGAATGGCATTCCATGTCAGAACCAACACATTTTCTAGCTCCTGTAGAGTTCGGGGTTGTTGGCGAAGCTGTCTTACCCGGCGACCAAGTTCATCCCATAAGTGTTCTATGGGATTGAGATCGGGACTCTTAGAACACCATGGCAACACACGGATGTTGTTCCTGGCCAGGAGACGCATGGTGCTGGCCGCTGAGTGGCAGGGAGCGCCGTCCTGCATGAACTCCATGCCCTCTGCTGCTGAATGTGAGGTACGGCAACCGGTGTGAGAATGTTATTTTGATAGCTCTGTGCATTCAACCTACCTCGGACAAAAACCGCGCGCGTTTTCGTATGAAGTGAGACTGCTGCCCATATCATGACAGAGCCTGGTCGCGTTCAACCACGTTTGCATCAACAAATCTTTCACCGCGTTGCCGATAACATCTCTTTCGACCATCATTACCCTGGAGTGTAAACCTGCTCTCATCACTGAATAAGGGGGCAGTCCTCAGTTTCGCATGAATGTCCATGGTGTAAATCAGAAAGAAATCAACTAAGCATCTTTTAGGTCCATGGATGGTCTTTATAATAATTATGAAGCACATGTTTGATGTTTTTTTCAGTTTTGATTACTTCTAAGTTTATTTTGGTGTATTGGAATATGCATTCTTTGGGTTTTTTGGAGGCTATAAATAGAAAAATGTGAACCAATCAAAAACTTCCTAAAAGTAGTTAAAATGGTTGATTTTCACTGACGAAGAGATCAGCGTGGAATAACTTTTTAAAATGCCGGACTAGGTATGTAAAATTTAACATTTCCTGATATGCAAGAGCATTATGAGTGATGACATGACCCTGATATGTGTAGGAAAATTTTTTATTTTAATTTATTGACATTTGAAATATTGCTAAAATTGCATTTTTAGCATGTTTTAAGGGGTGGGGTAATCTTAAAGAAATGGGACTAAAGTTGTACAGAAAATGCTTTTTGATACTTTTATTTGGTATGGAAACATGGGTAATTTTATTGTCTTCTCAGAAATGTATGACACAATGCTGATGTGATTTATTTTTGCTCAAGGATTCAGGCTAAGAGCTTGTCATGGGTTTGAAGATTGAGAAATGTACATTAAACTGTGGAGTGCCCCCTTAAGACATTGGCCCAGTCTGCTCTGCGGTAGTGACGTCACGCCCATAACAATCTGGCCTGTCGGTGACGTGCAGTCAATATGAGACCCCTATACGGCCGCCTACACCATAACCCTCGCTCCCGTAAGCGTCGACGCACAGTATGCGATGATATGGGACGGTTATGAATCCCAATGATTCTTCTAGCGGTAACTGATGCTGGCCGGAAACGTTGGGCTTTATGGATACGTTGAATAACACCGTCCTGTCGTCTGGATGTTATTCGTCTACGGGGGCGTCTGGGTAGGTCGGCAACACCACCCGTCTGTGCAAACTTGGCCATGAGGTTGGTGATGGTTTTGACGTCTCTTCCAAACAACCGGGCAACCTGGAAGTGATAATTCAATAGTACTAACCTGGGTATGGGTACAAGCGGTTCATGGATATCAAGTACGTGGCATTTTACTAATTTTAAATCGCAAGAATTAAAATAACGAACACTTACCTGTCTGTTAGAAACATCACTTTGAACCATTCCAACAGCACGCCCTCGTTCATCTAATGTCATTCGCCGCATGTTTTAATAAACTGTTAAGTTTTGATCAATTTCCTGTTTTTCCTACATGTAAATTACAACACAATACATTTGTATCAATTCTGTAGGTGTACCTCTTTTATATAAGTGACAAGAGACAAAAAACACGAAATGCACGTGCATTTCGATTCAGGTAGATAGACTGGTTTACGGTCAACTTTATTCATGGCAAAATGTTTATCATCATGTACAATGACAGCAGACGAAAATTCATAAAATTGTTGCGTTAAATAAAAGAGATATTTCAAAAATAAAAGTGTTGAGTTAGAAAAGCTGTTAAGTATATATATCCACTGGTGGCGAAACCACGTGAGGTTTTGGTCGGTTTGAAGGCAAAAAAGTGTAATTGAGGGAGATGTTCGATTCATAACGTTCTTAATATTTATCGAAATGTATTCAACTAAAGTGCACATACCCCTCCAAAGCGAGATGTTTCCTTCGCCACAAAAGGCAATTCGATTTATCCAGTACTTTCTGTCATCAGCTCTCCCAAAGTCTTGTACACGAAAGAAATTCATGACCGAGTACATTTTGGTAGGGCTAACTTCAGAAAGTGCTGAATGAACCAAATAGCCTTTTGTGGTGTAAGAAAGAAGTCCCATTGTAAGGGTATGTGCGCTTTTTGAACAAACTTCGTTCAAGTTTAAGAACGTTATGAAGAAAAAACCTACCTGAATCGAGCGCTTTGTGCACGTGATTCTGCTAAAAAAAGTCTGTGGTTTCGTCATCCTATAGTTACCCAGATAAACGCCGAATCGTTCTCACAATAGGTGAAAAGTACATTATAAACAAAACGTTCAAGAACATTTCAGGAATATAATGGTGATAATGGAGAGATAAATGACAGTTGGGAACCTACTAGAACATGGTACAGTGGAGTCTCCGCAAGAAAACACCCACCACCAGCTACGACAGAACAACAACCAGAATATAGCTCCAGAGTCTGCCGAGAATATGTATGATAGTGTCGGTAACGGAATCGAAACGACTTGTCAAACATACTTGGACAGCCGAAACGACACAGGCAACGTTATAGCGGAACATTATGTAAGGATCTCAGAGGCCTCAACATATACCGGCAACTCACATATATATAGACGGCAGAGGTTCCCAACCTCCGGCAGGCTACATCCTCACACAATTAAGACCATCAAAGCATTTGAATCGTCACTTTGTAACACTGAGACTTCAATCTAGTGATGGGTAGGAGCTGAAATCAATATCGACCATTGACTTAAAGCTAAACATTCTCTATATCAGCGATTTCTTCTTTGTAGGCGTGTCCTTATTTGTAACTTCATTTTCACCCGGTCATGTCGAAATCGGGTATTTAAGCGAGCAAATATAGCTAAGGAAATCATTTACTGTATAGATATCGACCAGTGCACATCGTACCTATACACAGGTAACAGTATTGTTTAAAGACAAAAAAAAAAGTTAGACTCTTTCGGGGCTCGAACTTTCGGATTTCAAGTCAGGTGCTCTATCCACTGAACTATAACGCTACTTGAGAAAATAGTATACTAACTACCATTTATTATGACGCAAAACATAACATATTTGAACGCAGCTCAAGATGGATCAATAAATATAATTGCCTGGTGTAATACTGTATGTTATCAATATGAAACTAATAATACTTCGCCTCAAAACAACCACATTTCGACTTGTTATTTAGCGCCTGATGAGTTAGTTTGTGCGCGCTAGTTATTACGTTAAAACTTCTACGACATACCAATAAATAGCCGTGGTCTATTGGTTCAGCGTACATCCTCAAAACTTAAAAGTGCAAGGTTGTGGTTCAAGTCCCGCTCCGGGCAACTATTATTTGTATCACATATGTTCTGAAGCCGTATATTTATCGATGTAACCTGTACGGAGGCTTAATAAAAATGTGAAATTTTACGTATCGATTTCTGCCTTATATACCGACTTTTGGTATGTTCGTCCATTTGAAACTGCTTCACACTTGCCTCATTTATATTCATGAGTAATTACCAGTTAAAATAGGGACTGTGTAGCTTTAAGTTATTATCTAATATACAGACCGCCGACAAAGTTACACATTAAGTCAAAGGAAATGATTCTTTCACAAAATGATCAACCATGTTACACTTCCTTACCTCTCCAATTTAGTCCCACCACTAGTTAGCGAGTAATCTCGATACAATATAAGAAATGCAACGGACTTGCAAACTCCTACATCAAGAACTAACCTTCACCTCAACTCCTTCGTTCCAACTGTAGTGAATGGAACAAGCTCCCACTAGAAGTAAGAAATACTGAATCACTGAATTCATTCAAACAATATCTGAAACGTGACATTAGAAGGCCTCCTAATTATTACTACTATGGCAGTAGAAAAGCACAATTACTCCATACACGTTTACGTACGAATTGTAGTTCCCTCAATCTCGATCAGGTCTTAAAGAACATTGTGGATTTCCCACTTTGTCGCTGTGGACGAATTGAAAATACTCATCATTTCATCTTTAATTGTCCGATATACCAAATAAATAGAGACGCATTTATGCATGCACTTGCGCCCTTATGCACAGTTTCACCCAAAACAATTCTTTTTGGAGATCCACTGGCCTCTTACCAAACAAATGTGGCTATATTTGAAGCTTTGCATATATTTTTACTAGCAAGTAAACGTTTTTAATTTTATCATTTTTTAGTATACTCTTCCGTTATTGAGGAGCTCAGTTTTATTTTATTTTTTCTTAAAACGTTGCTGAGTATCAGCTTGTTGTCAACTATAACACATTTTCTACCCTTCTCCACTTCGTCACCCAAGAGTTCCATGTTGTTGCCCCAACCCCTCAAAATAAGATATGTTAAAAAAATAGCCATTTCGATGTTAAACTGTGTTAACCGCCAACATCAATTGCATTTGTTAAATACCAAGGAGAGGAACTTTATAAGTTTGCTTTCTTTCCTTCCAATCCTATTAACTTTGTACTATTTATATATGCATGTTGTATAATATGGAAATAAAATATGTTTAAGCAACGGATATACGAAGGCGAACGATTTGGTGTCCAAACATGAACAAGAAGCATGGACGTAGGTAGACAAGGACTTGGGTGACATACTTCACATGCCTTAGTAGATATAATAGACAAGAATAGTTCAGCTTTGTCAACCCTCACATAATCTGTCAGAATTGAGAGATTTGGAAAAGTTGAGATATTTAAGAGAACATGAATTCGCCATTAAGCAATATTTTGGAAATACATTTGTTTTTCCCGAAGTGTTCTAGACCAACCGCAGATCAGCAATTGTGTACTGGTCCTCAAAGTATAACACAATCGTAATGGTGGAGCTGCCTTTGCCGTGGTAGAGGTGAGATGCCAGACAGTATGTGAAAGAAAGAAAGCAGGGCTACCTCTAATTCCTTGTAGGGAAAGTGATGAATGACTTTTCCTAGTGGAGATCGATTGAAGAAGTTCCTGTACAATTAGTATGGATAGTTTGTGCCTTAGGAGTCGTTGGAGAACTGAGAGGTCGTGACCGATTATCAATACTTATCCGCCATCCGGAGAGTATTTCAGGTTTAATGAACTGAAACACTCACAATTAATAATTTAAATCGTGTAGAAAATGACAATACGGCGACAATATCATTAATTCAGGAACGGTTTAAGACACTCCCGGATCTGAACTACTCATCGACCGTATATATAAAAGTAAGCCACAGGTGTGTTACGAATACTTTCGTAGGAGTACTCGTGCTTAGAGACGAAATTGCGGTCTGTTAAATACAAGCTATTTGTATTTTGTACGTTGATGTTTTAAAACTGTGTGCACTTTTATTAAGGTTCAATAGGTATGTGAGTGCGATCGAAGATAGACGTGCAGGTAACTGTATTGTACCAGTTAAACCCATGGGTATACCTGACATAGGGTATAAACACAATAGTGGTATTCTGTGTTAACTATTAACATGTTGTTCAAGCAATTTTTGGCCTCATAGTTATATCTGTTTGAGTAAGAAATTCTGTGACATTTTCGAACAATTTCAAAAAACGGTAAAATCCCATTTTAAATATGACCTTTCATTTATGCAAGTAGTGTCATAACTTAAAGCATTAATTAGATCGTGGTGCATTATTTGTATGTGATCTTATTATGCGCGATTTATCATGATTTATTATTTCCCACCTGCTCATAAACCATACTGAGGTGTATTTTGGAATTAATGGCAAACTCTTAATACGAACCTCTTCAGATGAGTTTTTCTTGTTTGCATACCTAATATTGGGTTACATGTTATTCGTTATTTTCATTTTATATTATGAAAATTAGTGATATATTTACCCCACCCAGTTATTACCATTTTGTGAACTCGTTTTGATCAACCTATATAATTCATGTGTGTAATGTTGGATTAATGTTTAATTTCGAATTTGCTGTAGAAACACATACCTGTAAGATGTCATATGAAGTTACTATTTAAAACCATTTTGAGATATCACGTATTCGAATTTGTGATGTGATATCACGTATTTGAATACGTGATATCACGTATTCAGTTTGAATACGTGATATCACGTATTCGAATTGGTGATATCACCAATTTGAATACGTTATATCACATATTCGAATACATGATATCACTAATTCGAATACGTGATATCACGTATTCAAAATGAATACGTGATATTACGTATTCGTTTTTAACACGAGTAAAAACATACTGATCCCTGACATTAATTCTGGCAACCATTTAATTAAAATGTTCATGTTATTTTTTGTTATTATGTGTGTATATTAAATTACAATTACTTGTATACTCCTGTTTGTTTTCTTTACCATGGTACACATTTATATTACGATACAAATACTGAAAGCTTGATTTCATTAAATTTATGTGTGTTTGTTTTGACCGCAATATCACTAATTACACTAATTTACATTAACAGATATCTTTATTTTCAACATGTGTTAAACACGCATGTGTTACTTGACACCAAGACTTCAGTATTTATAACTGTATGATTTTCTTTTCTTTCCTAATACTAAAAAGACAAGTTATATACATGTTATTTCATGTGTGTTTATACTATCATCTAAATGTAAGCACTACAATATCACCAACTTTCATTGTTTCATTTAAACAAAATATACATATTTGAAGTTGGGGGCGAAACGACCAGGGTGGAAACAACCAGGGGGTAAACGTCCAGAGACAAAAAATTCTTGGGGGCGAAACATCTAGCGCAGGAAAAGGTTTGGGGCGAAATATCCCGGGTCATCTCCAAATTTATTTTATATTGAATATGTTATTATCTTATAGTAATCCACAATTCTGAATTTCCTGAGGTATTCGTTAGGAAACTTGAAACATGTTAATCCAGGGACCGTTTTGACTCAACGTAAGACGTAAAAATGCCATACATGAACAGTGACTCAGGTCGAATGGACCCGGACCGATTGCGACGCGGGGGCTAAGGGAGCGGTTATTTGATTTACAAAGAGCAAATTAAGATATCACGTATTCGACAAGTGCAGACTCTATTGTACCCGTCTCGGGGCAGATATCCGTAAGACTTAACCGAGTATGTTGGTGGAGGGACTATAAACCTTCGAACGACACACACACATCACGTATTCGAATCACAGGCAGACGGCGCGTACCCTACCCCGCCCACACCCTACCCCCTCTACTACCCCCCACCCCCTCCCTCTACTACCCCCCTTCCCATATGTTTCTCTACTACCCCCCATACAAATGTTTTCAATGACATACTTTAAACTGTTCTACTTGGTTTTTCATGTAAAAAAAATAAATAAAAATGCATACTCTTTATACCATATAAAGGTGTCTGACTCTTTAATAAAAACAACTATAGACCTCGCTTAAAGCCTTGCTGTGCTTGTATTTTTGGTCATAGCATCGTCATTTCGATTCGAATCAATAAGGTACATATTATAACAAATAGTCACAACCCTGATTTCTTCAATGTGTCCTTTATATCGCATCAGCGAAACGTCAAAGTCGTTTGAAAGCAGGTCGACTACGATATGACCTAACCAATGCATTTTCTATGTACATGGTACGGTATTGGGAAATATGTTTCTTCGACGACTCCCGCATTAAAATGCAACGTGATCGTTGAAAGAAAACCGTTTAACAACACTCACCGGTACGAAGAACTTCCAGGAGTAATCACAGACAGTGCAATCGAGTTCTTTCAGAAACGGTCATTTGTTTACCGTTACGATTCGATATGTTGAATTAAATTACTGGTTTCCTTGTTACCTTTATACTTACGATATGAAGCTGGGTACAAGGCGACCGGAACAGAGACTGGACCAATCCGGGTGACTTATTTTCAACATGGCGAATCGTAACGATAAACAAATAACCGTTTGTGAAAGAACTCGATTGCAGGTTATAATAGCGTAAATGAGTCTCCATTGCCCTTCCATAGTAAAGTTAGAATTTTGACAACCTGTTAAAAACTCAAACCTCGTTAGAAATCTGGGAAACTTACTTTATCATGCAAATAAACATGTCTGCTATTAAACATCAACAAGGAAATAGGGGGTTTAATACCTTCTAAGAACATTTCTTCAGTTGTTTACTAACACCGGGTCAAAGGTCAACACTATTTTTACCCCTTGCAATTTCATACCCTGTCTACTTTCACTTCTCAAATTTATATCAAAATCTGTCAAAAACATGATGAGCTGCATTTTCAAATATCAACAACATGTCCAGAATACAGTTACAGCCAAAAAATAACAGGAAACTGCACTAAAAAAAGTTTTTAAAGAAAAAAAGATTAGCACTCTTTAATACAGAACTACTTTCGACTGCACCAGGCAAGCACATCCTGTTGATTTAGTGCAATTAGACCTGCAGCGCAGGAGGTAAACAATAAGGTATACAGTGTAACCCCATCATCTTAACGTTTCACTTGAGACATAATTAAAAAAGAAACTCAAATTACTATCCCTCAACGGAAAAAAATAACAACACTTTTTGTCTATAGCAGTATTAAATCATTTTTACTAACGGCAATTTAGACGATTCCACTATATTGACTTGCCAAGAAGATTTTGGGTATCCCAAATGTTCGCTTCTTGTCACATTTGTATTTGTATAACTATGAAATAGATTTCATGTTGAGTCGCTCACCGGATACTCAAATATACGTCATCGAAGCCTTTAACGACACCTTAAGGTACTAGTGTCTGGGCGACACCTTAAGGTACCAGTGTCTGGGCGACACCTTAAGGTACCAGTGTCTAGGCGACACCTTAAGGTACCAGTGTCTGGGCGACACCTTAAGCTACCAGTGTCTGGGCGACACCTTAAGGTACCAGTGTCTGGGCGACACCTTAAGGTACCAGTGTCTGGGCGACACCTTAAGGTACCAGTATCTGGGCGACACCTTAAGGTACCAGTATCTGGACGACATATTGAACGATGACAAGCTTTTATTGTTGTTCCATGGTGGCCGTGATAGTAAGTCTAAAACATTGTCGACTCTCATCTGGAGCTCGACTTGTCAAGTGAGAAAGTGTCGATGCTTACGGATGGTTGGAGGTATACATTACTGGTTCTATCCAGAAAAAAAAGAGGTTGTCTTCCTCTACCACAAAAAGAATCGACCGTCATATACGGCCTTATATGAGCTAACATTAATTAAACACCGTTCACAATTTTGCTTCTATGGTTAATACTATCCATTCTAAAGAAATTCAACCAACAAAGCTAACATTTTTGATACTGTCTCTTCTGTTTTTGATTTGCAATCTCTCGATTGAAAACGTAAAAATAATAAGTAAACTCTATGATAAGATAAATATTTTCTAGTTTGACATCGTTAAAAATACCCCAATTAGACCCGGAGTAATATCTTTTGGGGGTTCATGCTTCTCGGTGTCTACACTTATTTGCTTTTCTAGAGCATGTAGTCAAGTTTAGGACTTCAACAATCATTACATTTATATCACTACCAAAAAGCTACCCTATCACGGATACCGTTAACATAAAACTTTAAAAAGCTTTGCACAATTGTATATCGTAACCCTGATCTACTTTTTTTAAAATATGAAAGTATCTTAAAAACTCTGCTGCGACAATGATTATTACAACCTGACTTCTATGGTGACGTGTTTTACTAAATTCGTAAGATCATTGGTTATGAACACTTTCATACAATCTTTATAAAACTCGCTAGAACATTTACCGAAAAATGTTATGACCCTATTATCTTGCAACACACGACATGTTTCATTTACAGTTCGCCACTAAGCATATTGAATCGGGGATGACCTAACAAAGTGTTGATTCTATGATGACGTCTACCTAAATCCCAGTACAACCCGAGGTGCACTAGCACAAACATCAGACGAAACGGTTTTCATAGTCAACTGAAGTATATGTGCATTTCTAACGTGCAGCATTAAAAAAAAACACTCCTTTTTGGATATACATGTAATCGATTCGATTTTTTGCAAATACGTTTGTATCTTTAGATTTAAGGAGATTTTTTGAGTCCTTCTGTCGAAACAGAACTTTAAAAACACTGAATGGCCAAACACTGAATGGCCATAACCCATGTTAAATACATTTAAAGTAATAGTGACCTTGACCCTACGTAACCTTAAATGAACCACAAGCTTGCTTTTGACCCTAGGTTGGCAACAGTTGTACGCGACACTCAGTCTCCATGTGGTGAAGCTATTTGCTCAATATATGTTACTTTTTGACCCAATCATGTATTGCTCAGGTATGGCACTTTATGACCTTTAACATATGTCGCGACCTTGACTCTATGTTGGCGAGAGTAGTATGGGAGACCATCCCCAAGTAGTGAGACGTTCATGATGTCTTTCTTGCAGACTTACTGTACGGACATGAAACAGTGCGCACGTAAGTTGCTCTTTGACTTTTGCGCGGTGGAATAGTAGTGAGTTATTTGATTTTCTGTTACACTATCTTATATACGTTACTTACAGCTAATGGAATGGCAATTTATGTGTTAATATATTATTACTAGATGGTATGTCAAATGTGGATTCTTACATTTAAGGTCAATTCCACGCTTATATAGTTATTAAAACGCTCGAGATAACAAATTTCATTCTGAACGAGACAAATATCTTGGTAATAACGACTGTAAATGTAAAAAAAATCATTCAAATCACCTGTCTCCAACCAGTCGGCATATAATAAGTTCATACATTAAAGGTATTGTCTACTGGTGTGTTAGATTATCTTGAGAAACTAAACTCTACAGGCACAAAACCTACATACCAAACCCCAAAACTGGAGCGTTAATTAAGAGTTACCAACTCGTAATTAACATATTCAATCACGTGTATTTTAAGAACCCGTGACAAATCCTATACTTTTAATCGGCACATATGCATTATTATATAACCTGAACACCTAGATAGGGTTTTGATAAGGCGTTTCGTAGTATAATTTTGCCGTAAGTTGGAGGGTTAGTTTTTTAATATTCTGACAGCTGCATCCACGGAACATCCACAAACAAAATAAATGTGTCAGTACAACCTGTAATGTGTTACGCACTAGACTACGCTCAATGTGATCGTCAAATATAATCTTATTTCTAACGATGTGTTTTTGCCATTGACCCTCCCGCCTCCAAGGCGGTTCCCCTATACCCTCCCGCCCCAAAGACGGTTCCCCTATACCCTCGCGCCTCCAAGGCGGTTCCTCTATACCCTCCCGCCTCCAAGGCGGTTCCCCATACCCTCCCGCCCCAAAGACGGTTCCCCTATACCCTCCAGCCTCCAAGGCGTTTCCTCTATACCCTCCCGCCTCCAAGGCGGTTCCCTTATAGGCGGTTCCCCTATACCCTCCCGCCTCCAAGGCAATTTTGTATACCCTCCCGCCTCCAAGGCGGTTCCCCTTTACCCTCCCGCCTCCAAGGCGGTTCCTTCCCGCCTCCAAGGCGGTTCCCTTATACGTGGTTCCCCTATACCTCCCGCCTCCAAGGCGGTTCCCTTATAGGCAGTTCCCCTATACCCTCCCGCCTCGAAGGCGGTTCTCCTATACCCTCCCGCCTCCAAGGCGGTTCCTCTATACCCTCCCGCCTCCAAGGCGGTTCCCTTATATGCGGTTCCCCTATACCCTCCCGCCTCCAAGGCGGTTCTCCTATTGTCAATCCCTTTATGTTTGTGGTGCCTCATACTTTGTTTTTATTTTCCTTGTGTTTTTTACAATTTTTTTTTTAGAATTACGTACATATTGTCAAGTAAGTGAACATTGTACACGTGCATATACTGAGATTGACGTAGGTAATACATTAGTAATGAAGTTGTAAAATTGCATGTATACTCCTCAAAATAAGTTAAGGACCATCCCTTCTTTATTTCAATAAGATTAAAGTTTGCATCATCGCACACGTTTAAATACACATTGCATTCCAAAAATGGAAACTGTTTTGTATTTATGTATTATTTAGGAACCATTTACACCAAAAATTAATCAATTGAATTTTGAAATTTCAGTAAAATTCTTTTTTTCACCCAAACATCTTATTTCGTATTTTTTTCTTGACTATTAATTCCTTAACAAACATATGTCAACTACTCTGCAGATAAGCGTGCAGTGCCAAATATGCAACTAGGTCTTGAACATTTATTTCATTTTGGACGGGATAAAAATTCAGCGTTATTCAAAACTGTTCGGTGTATGCATTTAAACTGTCAAAGGCTAATCAATTTCGTGGGAAATCGTAAGCGTCCATAGTTCCATTGGTAGTGATTGAACAGTCTGGTAGCATACCTTGTTGCTGTTCTCGATGACACTGTAGACGTTGGTTGTATCGACTTGTATAGTGTTAAAGCCTTTTAAATGTCTGAATTGAATACAGATTTTTATAGAATGAAATCTTTGAATCTGATAATGCTTTTTCACAAAATGTGCAACTGATACTAATACACTTACTTGTTGTGATATCTATACACATTATATTACTGGTCATTTATCACGCTGCAAGGTCATACGTCCATAGTTTCTAAAATCCTCGAGATAACGGACTGAAACATGAAGTAGCATTTTCAATGTCATGCATTTTTAAAATCCAGTACATCAATTCAGTGGCAGACCTTGAGAATTTAATCCGCATGAATTTCCTTGTTTAAAACGGAAATGAAAGTGATATTTGTTTGTATGGTGTATTACGTCATTTTCAACACATGTAAGGTTATATATGACGGTCGATATTTTGTGGACGCAGACCATCCACTTTTCCTGGGTAGAACCAGTACTGAACACCTCCCGCCAGCCGTAAGAATCGACACTTCCTCACTTACAAGTCGAGCTCTCAGTGGGATTCGAACCCGCAGCGGTGAGAGGCGAAGATAAAAGAGAATATATACTCAGTTGCAAAAGAAACTGGACACTGAGTTTTGTTTAGATTTAATTGTATAATTTTTTCTTAGAATTAAATTGACAAATTCCAAAATGAATATGCCTTGTTTGGTACCAGTTTTTTATCATTCCATTGCCAATATCATGTTGTCATTTGTTTTTAAATAGGTCGAATCATTAAGTGACTGTCGCTTGATAAAGAGGATAGTAAAAATGTAAAGTAAAATGTTCAAAGTGTCCAGTTTCTTTTGCAACTGAGTATACTTAACGCCATTAAAAGTGCATTTTTGTTTTTTTTGTGTTTTTTTAATTAAAATGTCTCCAAGATCGATTGCATAATTCCGATTCTACTTCTTTCAATACATGAATTTGATCGGTCACCAGATTTATAGGGAATGTGGATAATTTCTAACATGTACATAACACTACAATCGATCTTGGAAATAAACACCAAATAAAAAAAACTTGCACTTTTAATGGCGTTAAGTATATAAATGTTCTTCTCTGGTACTGCTTTGCATAATACAATGATGTTGCAATAGATAGAAGGTACACATCATGTAGGAGAACCATTTAACCAGTAAAGCCTCCTTGGGCTCTCTTTTTAAATATCATGAAGGCAACTGTTGCTGCACCAACAGTAGATCTACCAACAAAAGGAATATGTCACAAACTACAATCTTATTTCAATACAATCTTATTTCTGTTTTTTGCTACTGACCATTCCGCACAGGCGCCCCCTAAAGGAGAGAAAGAAGAGAGATAGAGAGAAGAAGAAATTGTGATGTAGTATATGTATATATAAATACAAGGCTGGAAGCAAATTTCACACTCGTTTATTTCCGATTTTTACCTCTGGTGTAACACGCCCATTGATTGTTGCATTGAGTTGTGTGTGAATTAAAAATTAAATGCCATGTTGTCATTCATATCTAGACCAAAATTAAAAATGAATAACTTACATTCTCATCACAAATGACACATATATGGCGAAAAAATCCACGGACAAATGGGGGTCATGTATCTTCTAAGAAAAAACTTGTCTCATGAATGAATGCTCCCTTTAGAAACTGCCATAATATTGTATTCATACACTCATTTCCATATAAACAAAATAAATTAACAACTCACAATTTTAACATGGCAATGCTTGAAAAATGTAACAAATAGATCAACAATGTGATATAAACCAAAAATAGCACTTTAAATTAGTGAAAATGCCTTTTTTTACAAAAAAAAGAAGAATTATTTATTGACGCCATTATGCGATACCCCAGGCCGACACTTCCTGTGTTGCAATGGGTGTGCTACAACTTACACTCACGCGCCAGTTACGGAGTATAGTTGTTCTCATAGTTTATAAATGTAACGAAATAAAAGAATATTGATATGAAAGTGTTGTTAGATATTTATTTAACATTCACCTTTTATGAAAAATTATAGTTTATGTACAACACATTTTTTGTAAAAGTATAGCTGTATTTATATCATGCGTAGGTCAATGTGAGTGTCGCGTGATGGATTCGTAAATATTGTCTTTTTGTGCAGACCTTCTTCTTGTCTGGGATTTTTTTAGTAATTGTTGATGGATTTCCAAATCAGTAGAGATTATTTTGGTAAAAACGAAGAAAAATGTATGCCTGATCCAAACGCTGAGTGACATTTACGCACGGACCATTAAAGAGGTAAAAAACAAATTCCGAAAAAAAAAGAGTGTGAAATTAGCTTGTATTTATATATACATATACTACAACATAATTTCTTCTTCTCTCTATCCCTCTTCTCTCTCTCCTGTTGGCGGGAGAGGTGCGTGGCTGTGCCCTTCCGCCTCGAAGACGGTACCCCTATTGTTACCCCTTCTATGTTTGCAGTTGTCGCTTACTTTACTTCTATTTTCCTTGCAATTGATTGCTTTGAATACGTGTCTTAGTTGAATGTGTTCTGTGAATAGTACATTTTCTGTTTGACTTTTATACCTAGTTTTATATCAAATACAGACGTCAGCATGCTCTCTTATTCCTACCAGACGGCAATAATTATATTACATCGACCATATACTTGAAATACAATAGCAAACGCAATTTGTTGTTAATACACTCCGGTATTGGCTGCAAACAAGCGTCTACTAAAGGTTTCAATGCGTCAATATATATATGTCATGGATATATGGTGTTTTTTTGGCGCTTGAAAAGCAAATGCATTTGATGAAATTGATTGCAGGTGTGTATAGAATAAATATTCCGTATATATTCATAATCTTTATGTATGACGTCGGTCCATGCAGTCTCATCATATGGAGTCATATTATAATGTCATTTCCTAAATATAGTTCAGACGAAGAAGAATTTCCAGGAATTAATATGTCAATAGCAGACTGAGACGCGATTTAAGCTCTACTTGGACCGTCAAAGCTAACGAGTAAACAAGACCAATCTGCTCGACTATTCTGAATGGTTTTGTTGATACTCTGTCCCGTGTGGTTACCGGGTATAGACTAGGACACTGCACATCCCGCTAGAGGCAAAGGGATAGGATCCCGCCCACCGCCCAGCCTCGCCCATCGTGTTAATGTTGTCATTTGTGGCATGCCCATTAACGGTGTTCATAATGAACCTGCGTGTGCAAACGTGGGAACTTGCCTCCATCGTAAACGGAATGTTTGCTTTAGAATTTGAAGCAGCTCTGCAGTTCTGCAGGTGAGAAGGTTCGAGGCCCATTCTCCATATGTTATCTCGATGTAAATGAATTAAATGTTGTTTAACGGCTCATCAACACAGTATAGGTTATTTAGAGCCGCCCCAGAGAGAGGGGAATTATGCATAGGAATCCGGGAACCTGCCCTACTCTTATTATCGAATAGATTCCTTTGGTTCTTTAACGTGTTTGGAGGATAGACCGATACACGGGACCGCCCGGTTTACGTCCCCATCCGACGGACGATGCTTAGGGAAAGTGTCTTGTCCAAGAACACACCGACGGAACTCAGTGGCACCACGGAGGATTGAACCCGGGGCCTCCGGTTACAAATCCGCCGCGCTACCGACTGCGCCAGGATGTAAATGAAGGATGAGCTTGGCATGTTCATTCCTGTTTGACGCCATATAACCTTTCTTGTGTTGGTGCACCGTAAAACCCAACTCAATTCAATTAACGATACTCTGATAAGAAGGAGTGAGGGCATGGTTAACATTGATGAAAAAGGGGGAGTTGAATTTGTAATGAAGTTAAAAAAAACAACGTTTTTTTAAGAAGTTTCATAAATGTATATATATAAATACATGTACATATACAACGTCGATTTCAACTTAAAAGCAAGGATGTGTGCGTCTACTTATTTATAGTTATCATATTTCTCAATTAAAATTAAATTTCATAATTTTATAAAATATCCGCGTACTATTTGAACGGCCCTCGTATATTATCATTTGAGATACCTACTTTTATTAACACAATTCACCAATATAATTCATATATACAACGATCGCTGAAACCCGGTACACGATTCGCCAATAAAATTCATATATACAACGATCGCTGAAACACGGTACACGATTCACCAATATAATTCATATATACAACGATCGCTGAAACCCGGTACACGATTCACCAATATAATTCATATATACATCGATCGCTGAAACACGGTATACGATTCACCAATATAATTCATATATACAACGATCGCTGAAACACGGTTGGTAAGCGGTGGTGATACCTCCGTTCGGAGGTATATCCTCCGTTCGGATGTATATGCAAAAGTGCTCCATAGCCACTTTAGGGGTAGTTCCAACGCCAAAATAGAGGTGAACAAGGTAGGCATGCTTTACCTTGATATGAAAAATCAGGGAATGCAGTTCCATGTGGTTATGTTTAAGCTACGCACATCCACGACCCAACATTTTCTCAAAAGATGCCTAATTTGACGCCAGGAAATTTTAGCCGGTTCGAACTTTGCATTTTTTTCTCAACCTGATCGTCGCCACCGAGGCTTTTCCCCATTTCCCCCCTTATTTACACTATATATCGACATGAACACGTCAAATACCAACCACTTGGTGTCCGTATATTGCCAGGTGACAAAATAAATAACACGGAGAACTCTGGGGGGAAATACGCGATTCCTTAGTAGAGATAGCTCCAATGCCAGAGAGATAGTCCCAATACTATGGAGATATCATTACCACTGCGTACGACATTCGTCTTGTTCGAAACACAATTTACATACCAAATTCATTGGTGCATCCACTATAAGTATAGAGGTTGCCTATATGATACGATCCTATTCCATATACATTGATGCAACTATGTTTATTGCTAACAGATTTTTAGCCGGATTGCGAAGCAAATCTAGGCTTATGGTTTGGGGATTTCAAAATTGCCTGCGTCTGTTCGTTTTGACGTTTTGGTTAAATTGCGAAAACGGGATAAAAGAGATAAAAGTAGCAGACTCGGTTTTATTGAGTTTGTTCATGAGAGGTAATGTCGAGTGCAACACCTCTCACGCCTCCTAGCACCGGCTTAAGCGATATTCTACTTTAAAGCCACGAAGATTGGGCTTGGTGATCCTACATTTTTTGTTTTCCCTCATATCTCAAAAAAAAAATGTGCGAAAGCGTTGAAACTTGGCACTCTTGTTCATTATCACAATACAATGTTACATCACAATAACCATAACTCTGTCTTGTATTTAATCTACATTATCTCCCTTTTTACTTAGATTGTTCAGTTAAAATGTTGAATGTACAGCCATATTCCAAACAACATTAGACCAAAAACTTTTAAACCTGACGTACATATTCATCATCATTATACAACCATATGACAGGCTCCATAACTCTGTTATGAATTTTACCAGAATTATCCGGCCTTTTATACTTAGAATTTCAGTTAAAATTGTGAATGTACAGTCTCATTTCATTTCTCAAAAACTAATTGTCCGAAAGCTTTGAAACTTGGCATATTTTTTCATTATAACTACACAATGTTATATGACAAGAACCATAACTCTGTATGTCTAGCAGTGATTTCGTGTTATCTAGTATATACATTCTGAGGTTGCGGATAAATACTGAAGTGACGGGACCAAAGACTTGGCATATGGTAAATACGAGTTTCTCGAACATGTATAGTTAGTAAATTACCAATTGTTTTAGTTATAACTCTTTCCGAATAATTATACGGAACTGTATACAACTGTATTACCTCACACGGGACGTCGTGGACACCTTGCTAAGTGAGTACATTATACATATTACAACACAGAACGGGTATAAATGAACCTAAATAGATAATACAAGAAAGTATATACAATCATGCACGAATTAGCTTACTTTCACTTTCATCAAGCCAACCATCGAATTCTTAAAGCTACACAGTCCCTATTTTAACTGGTAATAACTCATGAATATGAAAGAGTCACGTGTTCCAATTCGACGAACACCCCAATAGTCGATATACAAGACAGAAATCGATGGGTAATTTCACATTTTTAATAGCCTCCGTACAGGTAACATCGATAAATATACGGCTTCAGAATACATGTGATAATTATTTTTTGCCCGGAACGGCCTTGCACTTTTAAGTGTATAAGGATGTACGCTGAACCACTTGACCACGGCTATTTATTGGTATGTTGTAGCATTTTTAACACTAAATAGACTTTGCGTAATAACTAGCGCGCACACACAAACTCACCAAGCGCTAAATAATAAGTCGAGATATCGCTGGTTTGAGGCGAAGTATTAGTTTCATATTGATAAAATACAGTAATACACCAGGCAATGTTAATTTACACGTACGACAAGATGGACTATATATTAACGGGTCCATATTGAATTGCGTTCAAATATGTTATGTTGCCTAATAATAAATGGTAGTTAGTATACTATTTTCTCAAGTAGCGTTATAGTGCAATGGATAGAACACCTGAAATCAAAATGTCGTGGGTTCGAGCCCCGAAAGAGGCTAACTTGTTTTCTGTAAAAAATACTGCTACCTGTGTATAGGTGCGATGTACACTGATTGATGTCTATACAGTAAATGATTTCCTGCGCTATATTTGCTCGCTTAAATATCCGATTTCGACATGAGCTGGTGAACATGAAGTTATACTACAAAGAAGAAATCGATTGATATAGAGACTGTGTAGCTTTAAGTCCAGTCCAGCGATTGAGCGGTATACCATGTGATTTTAATTTTAATGAATTTTCTTGTTTATAAGGAAATGACATATAAAATGATAGTTGATTTTTTTCATCTTATTGATATAGAGCATGTATCATTTGCTTTCATTGTTTGAGAACTATTTTAACCAGTAGAGCCTCCGTAGTCTTTCGTGTTTAATATTCTGACAGCTGCATCCACGGAAGATCCAAAACAAAATAAATGTGTCAGTACATCCTGTAACGTTTCACGCACTTACGCTCAATGTGATTGTCAAATAGTCTTATTTCTAAAGAAATCTTTCTATCAATGACCCTCCCGCCTTCAAGGCGGTACCCCTATTGCCAGCCCTTACAACAACATTAACTAATAAAGTATTAATTGTTACCTTATACATATGAATACTTCCCTGTTATTTATGTTAGTTGTTGGTATAGTGTTTGATATATATTTCACTATCGCTGTCAAGTTTATATGTATTTGTTGTATCCTCATGGGTCTTATGACCCACTGGAATTATCTGAATAAACACATAATATCATATGTTTTTGATTTCGCATAGTTTCCTTCTATATTCCTTTTAATTGTTATTGCTTTGAATTCGTGTCTTAGCTGAATGTGTTCTGATAAAAAATAGAACATGTCCTGTTTGACTTGAATAGCTATTTGTATGTCAAATAATGACGTCAGCATGCTCTCCGATTCCTACCAGACGGCAATAATTATGTTATATCGACCATATACATGAAATACAACGCCAAAAGCAATTTGTGGACGGTTCTACGTCTTAATCGCCCATCATCAAAACAAACATGACGCAAACTCGTTAAATATACTCCTATCAAGAGAGTTTGTAACGTTATACATCCTGAAATCTGAATGATATCATTCTGAACAAAAACTGTTTGAAAATCCGACATTTAGAACGTGTTGAGCAGAATATGAACAAACATTACATTTTTATGGAAGACGGATGCGGCCATTTCGACTTCGCGACTTCGCGACTTTTCGCCCTATTAATACAAGGCGAAAAGTCGAAGGCGAAAAGTCGCCAACACAAAAAGTCGAAGGCGAAAAGTCGCCAACCCGAAAAGTCACAAACCCGCCGATTTGGACGAAATTTCGACTCGCAAAGTCGCCAATCCGATATTGTAAAATTTCGTCCAAAACGGCGGGTTTGCGACTTTTCGCCTTCGACTTTTCGGATAGGCGACTTTTCGTCTTGTGGAAAGGGTTATTAACAAGGCGAAAAGTCGAAGGCGAAAAGTCGAAATGGCCGCATCCGTCTTCCATAAATGACTATTGCAAGTGGGTCAACAAACGGGATATATATCTTGAAGTCGAAAAGTCGCCAACACGAAAGTCGCCAACCCGAAAAGTCGAAGGCGAAAAGTCGCCAACCCGAAAAGTCGAAGGCGAAAAGTCGCAAACCCGCCGTTTTGGACGAAATTTCGAAATTTTACACTATCGGATTGGCGACTTTGCGAGTCGAAATTTCGTCCAAAACGGCGGGTTTGCGACTTTTCGCCTTCGACTTTTCGGGTTGGCGACTTTTCGCCTTGTATTAACAGGGCGAAAAGTCGCGAAGTCGAAATGGCCGCATCCGTCTTCCATACATTTTAATTAGTCGATATGAATGACATGTCTCTGAGGCGTTATAGACTGCAAACAGATTGCCATACGTCAATCTATAGATGTCATGGATATACGTGTTTTTGGATAGCTAATGCATTTGATACAATTGATTGCAGCAGTTTACGAAATAAATATTCTATATACTAGTGTATTCATATACATGTACTAGTATATTCATGAACCTTTATTTATGACGTCGGTCCTTGCAATCACATCATATTGGAGTCCTAGTATAATGCCATTTCCTAAATATAGTTCCTACGAAGAATTTCCAGAGAAAAGAATGAATGAATGGTGTTTTACGGCATGTCGACACATACATAGGTCATATTGTTCGCAGAACCAAGGCGTCATTGAGACGATGTACGCTCTACTTGGGCCGTCAAAGATAACGAGCTAACGAGACCAACCAGCTTGACTATTCCGAATGGTTTGACGATGCTATGATAGGAAGGAGTATGAGGACATGGTAACAACTAATGAAACAAGAGGACACATGCAAGTTACAGTTCAAGTGGGCGGGATTAAAAAAAAGCGTTTCCCCATTTAATAGAGTATGCAACACTGTAACCCCTGGGTAGAGCGAACTTTTACACACGGCCACCATTCACACGATCTTCGTAAAGGACCATCAGCTATGGACATACACACTCTTAGACCTCTTGGTAGTTTAAGAGAATAGCTTTTCCCACACACCTTAGGGTCATCATTTGAACAAACTTGGTAAATGACCATAAGCTTATTCTACACGAAATATATGAGAGCTTTAGGCCTTGCTTGTGGTTGCAGATACATTGTACAATGAAGATACATGTTAACACCGAAGATGTCCAGTGTACCCTAAAACTAAGTGTAAGGACGTTTAAAAGAACCACTGCACTTAAGCTCAATTGAAGACCCTTGAAATATAAAACTATTAAATTACCAATTTGCCTAACTAAACAACCATCTGCTAGCTAGGCACTTACGAATATTGAAACTGATTGAATGATTGATCCACATGTGCATGTAAATGGTCAATACATTTCTCAACTTTGTGTAATAAAATATTGCTTCATGGCAGTTTGTTTGTTATAAGTTCACATTCACAAGTGTTTCTTTTTGATTAATTTTCAGAAATCCACTGGATTTGCGAGCTGATATTTATAATATTGATTTCGTTGTGGGAATACCCAGTTTCGGAACACGGGTTTGGATATACAAAATCAAAGCTAAAGAAAAAACAATGAGAGCTGTCGGAAGGACAACACGCTCGTCTATTCGAAGACGAGTTTAAACAAGATCACCATTTACCGTCTCTCTCACCTGGTTCCAGCTCAGCAGTCTTAATTGTGAAGAATACACAAATATGAGGGAAGGGGGAGTGGCAACTGGACGTGGTGATCGACGCAGAAAAAAGGTTATAGCAGTTGTCTGTGCGTGGTGGGGGATGTTGTCAGCGCAGGGGTGGGATGGTTGGGTGTGTGGTTTACCATGGTACGGGGGTGGGGGTCATGGGGTTAATACAATTGACAGACTTGCCAAACAACTTTAAACTGATATTTTAAATCAAACTGGGTCATAATTTGGCTAACATGTCCTTGATGACACATGTCAAGTTTTAACTGATGCATGGCCAGTGAGTATTAAAATATATGGACTTGCTAGACAACTTTAACCTGAAATAAGTCGAAAAGTAACTAATTTTGCTGAAAACTAACTCTAAAATGAAATACAGAACAGAGCATGTGTCTGCAAGTGTCATTGACAGTACTGATGCACTGAAGTTTCATAAATGCAGAAATACCATGCATTAACTTGCCAACATAGAAATTATCCAGAAAGTCGTAAGTCGAAAAGGGACTATCATTTTGCTGAGATGCAATACAGAGTTACGGAACATGTAGCAGTGCTATTGATGGTATTAAACACATTCCAAGTTTCATTGATGAATGACAATTTTTCTTTCTGAAATAATTTAAATTTCTTACAAATTAGTTGAGTACAATAGCTCTCGCTTTTCTTCGAATAGGGAGGGCTGAACATAAATTTTTATTTTTGGGGTAAAAACTAGGTAAAATAGATCAATACAAAGAACAATCTATGAAGAATATTACTTCTACCACAGACCTAGACAGGTATTTTATATCCAATGCTTCTACATATGGGATAACACTTAAGCTCCTATCTGGGGAATTTTTTTCAATCAGTTTTTTGTTCCTTTAATAGGTGTACATGAAAGTAGATGGATAAAGTTAAAGTAAAATAAGATTTGTATATTTTTTAATTTCAATATAGATATAAATTATAGATAACTACTTTTTATTAACAAGATTCAGCAATAGAATTCATACATGCAATTATCGTTGAAAGAGTTCTATAAAAACATAAATATATAATAAAGAATGCATGTTAATCGCCATACCATGCACACATAAGCTTACTATAATATACCTTATATATGAAAGGATGTTGTCAACAAATACCCAATTTGTCTCTCAAAATGTAATGGGCATAATCTTGATATTTTAAAACTGAAGACAACTATTATTCACCAACCTTTCTTGAGAATATTCTTAGACTTGAGCTCAAGTATGCATATTTCAATCACAAGTATTTCTATAAGTTTACAGAATAGACGTTCAACACAAGCTGCTATGTATAAATATGATGCATACTAGTAAATAGAAGAAACTTCTTTACGATTGTTACCTTTGAAGATCATGGAAATACTTTGTGAACGACATTTTCAAGTACTTGAGCTCAAGTCTAAGAATAGTTTGAAGAATGGTTGGTGAATCCAGGCTAGGTTAGTGTCTACATAACTTTCATACTTGAAAACCATTATTAATAATTATACGAAAAGTTTCAAGCAAATATAATTGTTGTTTGCAGATTAGTATCAATTATTTTGTTGATCATACAGGCACCATTTAATATACTAAGACCCTATGGTAGAAGAAACGAGGACAAATTCCAAACTATACTAAGACCTATATTGTAGAAAGAACGAAGACAAATTCCAAACTCCAAAAGTATCACCTTTTATTATATGAATTTATTTATATGCAAGCAGGTTCAGTCAGAATAAAACTGGAATTAATCAATCGGCGAAGGTAATTTTAGATCTTGATAAAACTTCAAGACTACCCTGTGTGCCTTTAAAGGAGGGTGCATTCTCACATCTCAGTTACCTAGCTCCACCTGTTATCCACTGAATGCTTTGGCAAGTGAAAATTCGGAAATGGAGGCAATTTGGATGGCATTGTATGACCAAGCCTCCATTATTGACCAAAATATGTGATAAACATTCATCACTCCCAAGTTCACGTTTGTTAAATTTTCATAAATTGATGCAATTATCCCCACTTGATTATACAATATTGGTATTTTTTTAACTGTGTAGTTTCCATGGTAATCACAGAAACAATATATTTGCATGCTAATTGTACATCACCTGTAATTACACCATCCTCATATACAGTAGTTGGTATTGGGTTGCTAATCAACAGAAACAGCCTACGTAATTATTGCGCAGTTAAACAGAATTTTTCCTTTAATTCCTGACCATCCATTCAGAACAAAGGATTTAACTTTCTGTTGTTCTCATTAGATCCTCTAGATATGATCTAATGATTATCAACATAGATCATATAAACAAATCATACCACATCAGTTATGTCCCTTCCCAAAGATAATAATAATTACCAAATACTTCACCTACTAACAGATTTCATACGTTTTATAAATTAATGACATAAGAAATGAAGAATAAAATTTGTATCACGGAAATCATGAATAAATATAAATAAGAAAGGCAATATTTACCAACATGTTTAAACATTAAAATCTACCTTCTGTAAGCAGAAACCTTCTTGTATGAGTTAAACAGGTAAAGTAATTATTTGGCCATTTGGCCTACAATAAGGTACAGTTGCATCTAACATTCTTAGACAACAGTTTATGAATTGAATTGAATTGGGTTTCATGGCGCACCAACACATGAAAGGGTTATACGGCACTAACAGGAATGAATTTAACATGCCAGTCTCTATCCTCCATTTACATTAAGATAAAATATGGAGAATGGGCCTAGAACCTTCTAACCTGCAGTTGCTTGCAAATTCTATAGTAGACACTCCATTTACGATGGAACAACAGTGTATGAGTGAAACATGCAAGTGGACACAAATAGTTAATACAAATGGCCAGTCACAAATTTGTTAGAAATGTTATATTTTTGAGAACATTTTGGTGTTGTTGTTTTTTCGATATTAAAACTAGATGTCTGGGAATGTTATTATCTGTAAACACATGTTCCCTATACATATGTCAATGTTCCCTTGCTTCATGAAATTCCCTTGTTCCCCAAAATTAATTAGTCATGCAATATGTTTTATGATGCTTTTGATGCTGGGTCTACAGTAATTTAATTATTATATACACAGTTTCCTTACTGAGTATATAGTACGCGTTTAGGATTAATTTTTATGTTAAAGATAGAATTAGACTATACCATTCCCTGGATTGTAAAATTTATTCGTGTATGTGTGTATATGCACACATATGTATGTGAACATATAATTTGTGTGTATATATATATATGCATATTTGTGGGTGTGTGCATGTGTAGCTGCACACAACCCAGAATGAGATATAATGGAGGGGAAGGTCGGGTGTGAGTATATGGAGGGATCGGTGTGTTAGTGTGAGTATGGAGGGATCGGTGTGAGATATGGAGGGATCGGTGTGAGTATATGGAGGGATCGGTGTGAGAATATATGGAGGGATCGGTGTGAGTATATGGAAGGGATCGGTGTGAGTATACTGGAGGGATCGGATGTGAAGTATATGGACGGGATCGGTGTGAGTATATGGAGGATCGGTGTGAGTATATGGAGGGATCGGTGTGAGTATATGGAGGGATCGGTGCAAGGCCATGATTAACACCAGACGCAACATCGGAGTCGATTTGGAGTGTCTTGTGCAGGCCCTCAATACTTGGGTATCATTTATAATCATACATTAACATCTGCTGTTTTTTACTTATTTGTAATCCATAAGTTATCTGAATTGCTATCATATGATTTGATTTCCGGTTTTGTTCATTGTCATGTTAACATTGTTATGAATTACAATAAAATACTCAATTCTATTCTGTTCTATTGTTTCCTTTCCCCCGCACATCCCTGGGAGGTCCTTACTGGGTTTTAACTGATTGAATGCTAATACACAATGTCCAGGTCATCACAATTTGTTAGAAAAGTTATATTTTTGTGAATGTTTTGGTGTGTTTTTTCATATTAAAACTATATGTTGGAATTTTATTACCCTGTAAACACAAAGTTATGTTCCCTAGTTCCTTATAAGTATGTCATGTTCCTGTGTTTCATGAAAATAACAGGAAATATTCCCGTGTTCCCTAAAGAACAATAAGTCATGTTCCCTTTTCCTCCAAAACCCCTGAGGGAGGCCCTTTCTTCCCCGCAAACACCTGGGAGGCCCTTACTGGTCAAGTCAAGTTGGGTTTTTACTTTGCACCAACATACATATGGCCACCAACAAGACCGAAGCCTTACAACCTTATATAAAGGATGTCTTTCACACAATATTTTCTATACTGTGCCATCTAGAAGGGTTGTCACGTATCTAATATCTCATGCAACAGACACTCCATACGTAAACTATTGATCACCTAACAAACTACACAGGGAACAGTTGACACATTAAGATATTTATATATATTTAAATAAACTCTCGACTAGCAGACTAGCATTGTTTTCAGGGTGCCATCTCGCTCATATCACTAGAGCAGTGGCAGAAAAACTATCACATGGCCTCCTGCGTAAATGGAGTGCTCCTACAAATTAGAATTTGCAGCAAATCTTACAGTTCAGGGTAAGAAGGTTCTTGGCCGTTCTCCATATTTGATCTCGAGTGACATGGAGGATGAGCCTGGCATGTTCTTTCCTGTTAGGCGCCATATAACCCTTTTATGTGCTGATGCGCCTTAAAACTCCCAATTCAATTGAACGGTTGGAAATGATATATTGATTTGCAATTTAGAAAAATAAAGCACCCGAATGACTGATTCTGTATGTAAGTCATTATACATTTTGATTTACAAGAAACCACTCCACTGGTTCTCGGTTGTTAATAGCCTGTGGTAAGAACAATAATGGATTTTTCTTACATGACAGTAAACCATTTCATGACAGTAAACCATTTCATGACTGCTCCCTAAGTCAACATGACAGTAAACTATTTCATGTATGCTCCCTCAGTCAACAGTTTGCCTCACAGAATTTGCATTGTATTTATGAAATCAGATATAAACCAATGGGTTTCTAGGGCAAGGCATGCAAACTGGCAGTGATTGAATATCATCAACTAAAAATGGCTGACCCAAATGCAAATCACGTTAAAGGGACACACCGCATATCTTAGTGTTTATCAAACATTGAAATTAGCATCTGAATTTATTTATCCATATCAGTTTGACTTAAACGTGCTTGCATATATATACTGAAGCGAAAAAGAAATGCAAATCGGGAATTTACACTATATTTTTTTATATACTGCACCGTTAATCTCCACATAATATTCCCAAATAAATGTTCCAAAGAAATCCCAAGATATTTTGTAAAAAAAAAAAGTTGCCAGTCAGTTAGAGAAAGGGGTACAACTTGATGTTGTAGACATTTCAGAACTGTATTTAACGTAAAGAGTTTGCAAAATTTTGCATCCTAAGTTTGCTCACATGCTAGAGCCAATAGGTAGCGGAAATTCCCATGTCGCGTTTCTTTTTCCTTTCATTATATACCATTTATATATATATATAAGTATGTCATATCTATAATATGGAAATTCCCAAGCTGTTATATTTTCTTGTTTCAGTATAAATAAATAAAATATTTAGTTCCAATGTTTTCTTTCTTATTCTACAATAGGTTTAAATATTTTATTGGTGCAATATAAAGCAACAGTTAACTAATATGCAAAAACGATTTGCTTTAAACTATTGAACAACTTGGTGCCATCCGTTTTTCAAAAATCCCGATAGTCATGTGTCCCTTTAAAACTGGCGAGTCATGTTAAAAATGGCTGACCATTGCCGCTACAAAAATGCAAGTCAATTTTAAACAATTAATCTGAATAAAACTTACAAGTGACTAGAGGTAGTGTTTGGGAAACACTGATGCCCCCCACTCATGCCATTTGATATAACAAATCGGAAAGGATATGGTCCAGTAAGTTTTTGTCTTTCGGTGAACATAAATATGGTTGAATCACATCACCTGAAGGCTGTTTGGATCATGATTGAAAATCCAGCTTAAATGGATTGATTTGAAGACTTTCATATAAAAAGTGAAACTACTTCTCTTGATGCACTCCGTGATAATCCCATTGAGATAACAGTGTTTACTAATCCCATTGAGACAACTGAATTTGATAATCTATTGAGATAATGGATTTGATAATCGGAAAGTTTGATAATCCCATTGAGATATGGGAGTCCTGATAATCCAATTAAGATAACAGATAATCATTACCGTTGTTTGATAATCCCATTGAGTTAACAGTTTGATAATCCCATTGAGATAATGGAGTTTGATAATCCCCTTGAGATAATGGAGTTTGATAATCCCCTTGAGATAATGGAAGTTTGCTAATCCATTGAGATAATGGAGCTTGATAAACCCATTGTGGATAACAGTCTGATAATCCCCAATGAGATAACATGAGTTGATAGGCCCCATTGAGATAACGAAGCCATGGAGTAGTGAGTTTCAACTATGATTATTCATCCAAAATCTGGACTCCAGGTATTGTAAACAGTCCCTAATATAGAATATCCCAATAAGTCGTTGAATAATATTTACATCATACCCATAACATGCACCATAAGTAGTAATGGCATTTCATAATGTTTTTTATAGATGATTTATTTACAGCACTCCATTAAATGACGCACTGATGATCACATTTAATTGATTAAAGAGACATATTGTAACCTAAGGCATACTTGGGAAATATCCAGATCAGGGCAGATTGCACTTAGGCCGTCCTTAATAAATTGTTAGTTTGCTGCGCTCTAGACCCAAATCAAAGTGTTGAGAGTGGGTAGATCCATTTTTTAAACACCATGGCCTCTGACAGAGGTGAAAAGCATTTTACAAACACAGCCATTGATCAGCCCAGGTGATAAAAATATGTAAACAAAAATGTATAGTCCCTATGAATGCTCAAAAAAATTTGGGTAGCTGCCTTTTTAGTTGAGGATGTCCGGAGCACACAGTAACAAACGTATTTTTTAAAGGATGGATCCTTATTTACAGTAGAAAAACTTAAAACCTAAGCTAAATTCCATAAAATCTAACTAAATATCTCAAGTAACAGCACACAACTGCATGAATGATATTTATCAGCACCATATTAAGTATGTGTAAAACACAAGATTTATAGGTTCTTCTCCCCCGTACATAGATGGGAAGTTTATGATGACTATAGTGGGCAGGTTTTACTGACATACCTTGTTGCTTACATGCTTTACATCCATAGCTGGAATAAAGACAAAAGGGGTTAATTAGTTTATGATATGAACTAGAACACCAAATTTTATAGCATATCATAAAAACTATGTGTTATACATATTGTGATATGAACTAGACCTCCATATTATAGCACTACCTCATAAGTTATACATTTTGTGATATGAAACTAGACTCACCATGATTAGGCATATGTTGTTACGGCGCTTATATGAATATGGTGGTAATACTCAATACATTGTACCTAGCCTTTTATCTATGATGACTTTTACACCATTATTTAGCATATATGTTATATGTTTATAGATATGAACTTTTACATTTATGATGCACCTAGGGGACACCATATTTAGCATAATGTGGTATATAATTTATGATATAGTTTCTTAATACTTAATTTTTAGCCTTTTTATATGCACATATGTTTATTTAAGTTGTACACATGCCAATGTGTGATATGGCTGCATACAATATCTTAAAGATCAAGTATATCCTGCGGCAAAACAGAGCTGTTACACATGCCATTGTGTGATATGGGCTGCATAATTCTACTATTCATCAGCATATCCTGGGCATATATAGGATCTGTACACTATGCCACTGTGTGAGATGGTTTTGCATAAGTCAATATCATCAGCATATCCTGTGGGCAGTATCGAGGATCAGTACACATGCCATGGTTGATATGGCTGCATAATTCAATATCATCATCAGCATATCCTGCGGCACATACAGAAGTTGTACAATTCATGTCATGTGTGATATGTTTTCTGCATATGCCAATTATCATTCGCTCATATCCTGTGGAATGTGGCACATACAGAAGTTCTGGACACAATGCGAAAGTTATGTGAATGTCTTAATCCAGCAAGTATGGTTTCACATGGCACCATGATTTATGTCCTCATCCTCAAATGATCCTGCTCTGATAACTCTTCAGAGAACATTTAGCTTGTTAATTTAATATTTTGGTAAATGTTCCTGATAAACCAAGGGGGGGCTTATAGTTATAGTGATTGTTTTTAAATTAATGATCAGGAAATCGTGGTCCACTATTGTTATTTTGTGGATCATCTATATATAGCAGGACCAGTGTTATTTGTCTATGTCATTAAACACATACTTCAATGTTCGGTAATATGGCAGGCTTGTATCAGTATCTTTCCATTTGCTATGAATTTATTGTCTGCCGTTATTAAGTCATTTAATCCCTTATAAAGATGCTCTACCTATATACTTTTTGTCACCAATGACTATAAACTTTACTTAAGTTATAAAGTAGGACTATGTAAATAGGTAAATGGGCATAAATTTCACCCCCATGGTATTATGCGTTTTTCTGTCGGGGGGGAAAAACAGAGATTGTAAAAGATCGGATTTTTGAAATTGTTATTCGTAATTGTTTAGACAAAGCGATTGCGGAGAATTGCATCGAACTTACCTCGTCCGATTGGGCGAAGAGTTCCGATCGATTCGATTCCTATCGGAACTGCCCTGAATAGTTTGGTTTCGTTCAATGAATCGCAATGCGCATGTCCTGTCGAATCGTTCATAAACAACTTTTCTCCAGGCAGGATTAAAGGCTTGGCGACTTTTTATTCATAGATATTGGTTTGATCATAATTAATAATTTTCAGAACAGGAATTACGATACCATGTTGCTTCTTAGATATAATCATAAAAACAGCTATTGTTATAATCTTAAATACAGTAATACTGACTATTATAATATTGATTTACATTAAAAAATCGTGTAGATATTTAGGTAGTGCATCTTTAAAGAGGCCTTACCCATTTATTTTATATTCCACAATTGATATAAACTTAACTTCAATCATAAAGAGGACTACGGAAAAAGGAGAAATCGCCAATTATTTTACCCCATGTATTATGCTTTTGCTGGGGAATAAAACAGGTACTGAAAAGATCGGATATTTGAAATTGTATCGGTAATTGTTTTAGACAAGCCAATGTACGGATGATTTATCCCAGATCTTAGTCGTTTACATTCATTACTGCCTCGTAGGCATGAGGAAAAGTACCGATCGATTCGTTTATTATACGGACTTGCTCCCATAATAGTTTGTCTTTCGTTCAACTGAATGCCGTTGCGCAGTCACGAGAAATTAGTAAAAACACGATAGTCTCCGGACAGGGATATAAACGGCTGAGGAAGCATTTTATTCAAGATATTGTTTTGATCATATATTAATAATTTACAGTAACAGGAATACGGTACCATAGTTATCTTCTTATAATACCTCATAATATAGCTTGTTATACATAAAATGTGAGTAATATTGAGTATTTAATATTTTACATTAAAACGCAGTAGATATAGGTAGTGGCTCTTTAATTGATGGGAAAAAAATTTGGAAATGTTAAAATGGTTTGAATCCCTACAGTTATTTAAAGTTGGGATAGCACAAGTCTTTAACAACATTTCAGCATTAGACCTTAATATTTTAACAGGACAGTAATTTCTTTTGTAAATTGTCATTTTATTTTGATATAAAGTATATGACCAGTGAACAACCTGGAGCCCTGAACTATTATAATGTAGTTTATCTTCAAAGCTGTGGAGAGTACCAACACAGACATATTACCTATACAGAGTAATCACATTCCATGTTAAACTCAATTTTAAGGAGGTTTGAAGTCACTGTGCTACGCAAGATCTCACAAGAACGACAGAATTCCCTCTCCTTTGATATAAAAAAGAAACAACAGGGAGGGCCTGTCAGCACCACCCTCGTTATTTTTTCTGATTATTCTGCATTCATAAGATGTCATTCCTCATCCTTCGTGAGAAAGGACAGGTTTCTATTGTTGTCGTGGGCGTTCAAGCGCCTCAGACAGACCCGGAAGGTTT